>JAADXN010000761.1:0-16119 GCA_023337875.1 Pythium apleroticum | reverse complement strand
CCGAGAAATTATCAAAATAGGGTGTGTTTCGCCATTTAGTACACAACATGGTGTAATTTAAATGAGTTACAAAAGAGGGTGGGAGCGGTCTAACAACTCCATTTTCCAAACGAAGGTGAGATTACGGAACGAATGGCTACACTTCAACTCGAGCAGCTAAGTTGGGCGCGATGAAGAATCGGAAACCGGCAGTTATTGTGGCAACCACTGCGAGAAAAGGCGCCTCCACAGCACATCGACTCGACGCACGTCTAGCAGAGCTGCAAACGATTTGATCCACGCACAAAATGCTTCGGAAGCTGTTCCCACGAGGCGACGTGAGCAACAACAACACCAACAGCGAGTCGCACTTGTCCAAGCTCAGCGTGAGTGAGGAGGAAGAATGCGATGCGCGCACCGGGTTCGCACAGAGCATCGCGCAACTGGACCATTTCGAGAGTGAGTTGCATTGTTGGCTTCAAATGATACTGGCTCTGATAATCGATCTGTCTGGTAGCGGGGGTCCGTGAACTCCTTCGCACTCTCACACGTCATTGCCAGGCCATCTCAGGTGAATGCGCGAGAGTCGCTTGGTATAAATCGAGAGACCTGATGGAAAAACCATGTTCTTCATCGTAGAAATCTGTGGCTCCACGTCACTGTTCTGTGACCAGCTGAGCAAATACGTGCCCCCGTCCACTGACCAGCAGGCTACTCCAGTGAGTAACTTCAAGCGCCAGAGTGACGAGGCCGTCGGCTTGGTCAATATGTTCCGAGTGAGCGCAATCGCACCACTCCAGAGTTTACTGATCATGGTGCCACAGCTGCGTTTACGCTGTGAGCACCGCAAGAGCGCGTTGCACCTCATGCTGCGATACCAGCACAAGGTCAGCGAGATGGAGAGGTCCGCCAAGACCAAAAATGAGTCGACAAGGCTTCAGCGAGTACGTGGCCAACATGGAAACGCTGTGAAACCACGGGGCCTCACGTATCACATAACCATTTGTAGAACCGAGCAAAGCTGCAGGCGGCGACAGCTCGTTTTCGAGATCTAGACTCACACGTCCAGCGAGAGATCCGCTCGCTTGTTGCGAATGACATCGCAGCGATTGCTGGATCACCAATACGCGAGCTTCTGATTCGTGCACAGCTCCTCGCTGGGCAGATCGCTTCCGAGAGTGCGATGCAACTACAGTCGCTTGCTAGTGAGACGTCGAAAGATGCCAAGGCCGTAGAACCAGCAGAGCCTCAGTCAAATGAAGAACCTCAAGACTGCCAACAACTTCAAGACCCTGTGACGCCGACGCCCCAGCGGCGAATGGCGATGACTGTGCTTCCGCACACAGAGGAGGAGACCACGATGCATGTTCGACAGAGCATCCTGGCTCCTCCGTCAGCCTCGATTGTATCGAGAGCTTCTATCTCAAAACCCGATCGTCGGCCGTCTGCAACTGCGACTCAGAACGACGATGATGATCCGGAGCAAGACGACGACGAAGGCGATGACGACATGGACCTGCTCGAGATGCCAGGTATCCACGAAGACTTTGGCATCGGCAAACGCAAGAAGCACGCCCATGGCTCGAGACGATGGGATATCCACCAGCATATCAAGGACAACATGGCGACAGGACTGGACTTGATCGAATCCGTGCGACTCCCCGAGGGTTTTGCACGCGACGAGTGGATCGCCGTCCACGTCGTGGACTTTTTCAATGAGGTCAATCTGCTCTACGGCACCATCTCCGAGTTTTGCACGATCGACAACTGCCCTCGCATGTCTGCTGGCCCGTGCTACACGTACATGTGGGCAGACACCGCGGCTTCGTTCGAGCAGCAATCATCCTCACCATCACCAGGCCACCTCCCCGCGGCGCAGTACGTCGCCAAGCTCATGGACTGGATCGAGGCCCAGATCAACGACCCGACGATCTTCCCAACCAATGGGTCCACATACACCGACGACTTCGAAGCGACTACAGCATCGGTAATCCTCAAGCGCCTCTTCCGCGTGTACGCGCACATGTACCACAGCCACTTGGAGCACTTCGTGGAGCTGAGTGCCGAGATGCACCTCGGCTTCTGCTTCCGGCGTTTCGTGTTCTTCATCAAGCAGTTTGAGCTCGTCGAGGAGAAGGAACTCAATGCACTGCGCAAGCTCATCCAAAGCGTGCTCGAGAATCCTGTGGGTGAGCTCGTGCCGGAACCTCGCCACTCCGCGCAGCTTTCGTAGCTTCTGTAGTCCCCCCAAAATGTAGCCATCTTCGATCAGTGACATGTCACTTTAGTGAGAGATTCCGTCAGTTAGAAACGTGTATCAGACATTTCGTTCGAAAAATTGTCTGGCCCACCACAAGCAACGCCATCACCAAGCAGAGCTCTTCATCATGCAGCCCATGGCGACGTTCCTGCGCCGCTCGACGGCGGCCATGCGCACCGCACGCACGCCAGTTGCCTTTGCCCGCTATGGCGCTGCCACGCAGGCGCTTGGACCAGCAGTGGTCGCGCCGTTCCTTGGAAACAGTGCGTCGCTCGGTGGCGTGCGCACCAAGGTCAGCGAGCGCTCGCTGCGCCGCAAGAACCTGCGCAAGATGAAGAGCCAGGTGGAGCAGGTGCCGCTGCTCAAGGACACGCTGCGCAAGCTGTACATGCGCACGCACCCGGACCTGTTTGGCAAGTACCCGGAGCAGCAGGCCACTAACGACGCGTCGTACAAGGAGCTCATGGGCATCTTGGACTCGATTGAGAAGCACAACGAGTTCCCGCCAGCCAAGACGCTCGTGTTGCCGTTCTTCTTGCGCACACCAGTCGAAGGCGAGTTCAAGCAAGTCGCTCTGCGCATGCGCACGACTGGCGGTGCGTGTAACACGCTCGTGGAGGAGGCGCTCGGCGTGTTCTTCACGGACTGCGGACTGCCAGGCGTGTTCCGCTGGAGCGAAGGCAGTTGGGGCAAGGCTGTGGGCCGCGATGCCGCTGTGAACTCCAACCTTGAGTTCGACGAAGAAGATGCGATTGAGAAGAAGCGACGAGAGGAGGCCGAGGCCGCCGCCAAGAAGGCCAAGGAGGAGGAGGCCGCCAAGTATTCGGCGCCGGCGTACAACCCTGTGGACCGCAAGGAGGCCGAAGACAACTCTATTGAGCACGTGCTGAACGAGCTGAATGACGTATGTTTGACTGCACTGCAGTGAGCTGTGCGTTGGACTGGATAGCTCTCTCTCTGACCGCTTCATGTTGTGTGACTGCCATAGGTCTTTGAGATCATCGCCGCCGTGCCATGGATGGACGAGGAGGAGTACGGCGAGCTGCGCAAGTACTACAAGGAGGAGGAAGGTCTCGTGGAGATCGAGATGCGCGGCTTCACCATCAAGGAGGCGACCGAGAAGATCTGGGAGGGCGAGCGTGACCTGAACGTGCTGGCCAAGGGCCTCGACGCCGACTCGGCCATGATTGTGCAGCGCATCCTCATGCACACGTTCAACATCGAGCTCAAGATCCGCGAGCACCTGGAGAAGGAGGGCGCCGAAGACGGCGAGGAAAACGCCGACGCAGACGCGTCCAAGACCAACTGAACTTAGCTGCCTGGATAGCCAAGTTCTGTGTATAGCGCCTGGCCTCAGGCACCCTACTTCATCAATAGATACGATTCATACACAAATCTCCTTCCTCATACGGAAAAGTTGGGATCAATCATTATTCACTTTCGCGCGAAGAAAAAGTCGAGCTTCTTCTGCTTGGGTGGGCCGGCGGCCGCCTTGGACGCCTTGTTCGCAGCCGCCTTCTCTGCCGCCGCCGCTCGCGCCTTCTGCGCTGCTGCTGCAGCCTGCGCAGCCGCCTGCTTCTTCTTGGCCTCTGCTCGCTCCTTCGCCAACTCCTCCACCGACACCTCCACTTCCTCCCACACCTTCTCCGTGACCATGTAGCCCATGTCGTTGATGATCGTCTTCGTCGCCTGCTCCCGACGCTTGATGGGCCCAGTGGGCAGCGGGTCTTCCTCCGCCTGTGGTTCGTCGTCCTGCTCTTCAACCTCTGCGACACGCTTGCGCTTCGGACTCTTCGGCGACGCGGCCTTCGCCTGCTTCGCAGGTCGCTCTGGGGAGTCACTGAGCTTGCGCTTCGCACTCGGACGCGTCTCTTTCTTCGCAGGCAGCTCCTTCACTTCCTCGACATCGTCGTCTTCATCCTCGTCATCGCTGATCATGACACGCTTGCTGCGTGGCTTGGCCGCTGGCGCACTTTTGATGAACTTCGGTGCGTCGTCATCGTCGCCATCGCTCTCATCGTCACTGTCGACAGTCAGGACGTTGTTCATTGAGCCAGCGTCGATGCGCTTGGTCTCCGATGGGGCCACCGCCTTGCTCTTCGCGGCAGGAGCAGTGGTCTTCGGCTTAGCACTGGCCGACGTGGACGAACTCTTGAAGAACGAGTTGCTCTTCGCAGCCGATGATGACGCAGCCGCCGTCGAGCTTGCCGACCCCTTGAAGAGCGACGGCTTAGCTGACGCTGTTGAAGTCGTCTGTGTACGACCGCCGGCGCTTGCCTTGATGGAATCGAACACCGTGACGGCCTCTTCGCCCTGGTTGTCACCGAGATCCGAACGCGACGTCGCTTCGGCGCAGTGCACATCGCTCTGGTAGAACGCCTTGAGCTCACGCGTGAGTGGCTGGTGCTTGGAGATCTTGGCAAACAGATCATTGCGGACCTTCCGTTCTTGCGCCCA
Organism: Pythium apleroticum; assembly: GCA_023337875.1. NCBI lineage: Eukaryota > Oomycota > Peronosporomycetes > Pythiales > Pythiaceae > Pythium > Pythium apleroticum. Next base: position 11,423 of record JAADXN010000761.1, on the reverse strand, counting down.
CAGTGCCAGCGCCATGGCCTCGAAGCCGTCACCGGCATCATCTCCGGCGTCCAACGTCGATGGATACACGCCGTAAACCTGCGACGCCGGCTCGCTGGCGACTGCCAGACGCACGACTCGAGCCCGCGGGTCCAGCTTCTTCTTCGTCTTGACGGTGGATGCGTTGCGCTCCACTGCGACGTGCATGGCGCCCACTCCCGAGCCATTCTGCTCGTAAAACTGCGCCAACGCCTGCGCTCGCGCCGCGCTCTCGCCGCCGACCTGGCTCGCTAGACTGCGGTAGGACACCGCCTCGCCTGCATCCAGCACGATGCTGGAGATGGCCTCCGTGAAGCGCACCACGTCCGCCATGGTGTGTAGGCCGTTAGATGGAGATGGTCGATGGCGCGTCTTGTCGGGACGCACTTTTTGCGCGGGAAGCTTGTTTGCTTTGCGTACTGTCACTTCCCTCACTTTATTATGTCGTACTCAGTACTATTTCTGTTGAATTGGTAATCAGTCTGGTACGGTACAGTGTTTTTGACGTGACGTCGGCGACGTCAATTTTCGAGTGTACCGTATTCATCTCAGTTTGTTCGCATTCACTCTGAGCCATCCAAGCAGAAAAGAGCTCTTCGAGTCGGCGGATTGCCAGCCGCACGTGGCGTCCGACGGAACCGTCCGAGCTGTGGACCGTGGATGGTGGGGGCTTCGACGGCTTCGACGACTTCGACGCATTGATTGTGTGGCGGAATGAGGCCACGCCGCTATGGCAGAGCGAACTCAAACGCGTCATGGGATGAAGAGGCATTCATGTGCAGAGTAAAGATATCTCGAGAGTGTATTCCCAATCGGTTCGTCTCGCCGCCACGGCTGCAATCGCAGTGGCAGCGGCGCGCGGCGGAGACTGTGTTATCAATGCTGTTACTACACCGCCCACGCAAGAAGCTTGTCTGTTTACTTCTTGAAGTGGTTGTTGATCCACTCGCTGGTGATCGACTTTGGACGCTCGAGCGGCAGGCCAAGGGCGCGGTCCCAGAAGAGCTGCGAGAGCACACCGATAGCACGCGACACACCGAAGAGCACGGTGTAGTAGTTCTGCTGGGTCAGACCGTAGTACTGAAGCAGCACACCACTGTGCGAGTCGACGTTCGGGTATGGGTTCTTCGTCTTGCCGTGCTCGGTCAAAACGCCTGGCATGACCTGGTAGATCGTGTCGACGATGCGGAAGAGCTCATCCTCTGGCATGTACTTGAGGCCGAATTCACGCTGGCACGTGTAACGTGGGTCGGTCTTACGGAGGACAGCGTGGCCGTAACCTGGGATGACCTTGCCCGAGTTGAGCGTGTCCCAAGCGAACTGGGTAATCGTGTCCTTGTTCACTGGGAGACCCTTGGCGTGGAACTCGGTCTGGAGGTCGAGGATCCACTTGAGCACCTCCTGGTTCGCAAGACCGTGGAGTGGGCCAGCAAGGGCGTTGAGGCCGGCAGCCAGCGAGAGGTATGGGTCCGACAGAGTCGAGCCGACCAGGTGCGTGGTGTGGGCCGAGGCGTTACCACCCTCGTGGTCGCTGTGGATCACCAGGTACAGACGCATGAGCTCGTCGAACTCGGCGCTGTCGAAGCCAAGCATGCGGTTGAAGTTGGCCGAGTAGTCCAGGCTCGAGTCGTAGGCGTTGTTGTCCTCGTTGAAGTACGTGTTACGGTAGATCAGCGACGCAACCTCTGGAAGCTTGGCGATGAGGTTCAAGCTGTCCTCGTAGGTGTACTGCCAGTAGGTCGACTTGTGAATACCCTCCGCGTACTTCTTGGCGAAGACCGACTCGGTGTTGAGGGCCGTGACGGCAGCCGACAGCTGCGTCATTGGGTGGGCATGCTTGAGGTCCTTCACGAGCTTCTTCACGTGCTCTGGGACCTTGGCGCGCGAGTGGAGCTCAGCGGTGACGCTGGCGGCCTGCTCGGCGGTCGGGATCTCACCCGTCAGAAGCAGCCAGAGCAGAGCCTCTGGGAGTGGCTCACCGCCCTCAACGGCCGATGGAAGCGTCTGCTGGAGCTCTGGGATGGTGTGGCCACGGAAGCGGATACCCTCATCAGCGTCGAGGAGCGAGGTCTCCCACAGGAGGCACTTCACGCCACGGGCACCACCGAGCGTCTGCTCAACGGTGACCTCACCGAGCGACTTGTTGCCGTGCTCAGCCTTGAGCTTCTTGAGCGCCTCCTGGCGGACTGGCACCTGCGCCTTCAGGGTCTCGAAGAGCGACGGGGTCGAGGTCGAGAAGGCCTTGGCGGCAGGCGTGCGACCAGCGATCGACGCGGACTTGCGGAGAGTCTTGATGATAGCGCTCATTCTGATCGCAAACAAACGCACATAAACACAGTCAGCAAACTGATGGGCTACACATTCGCATGCCTCCATCTGTCATTCACAGCCTCCACATCTTCAGACGCCATCAACTGCCACACCACCGCAGCTACGAAGAGCTACAGCGAGGCACAGGCCGGCGGCGGACGAGGCTAGGAGGCGTAGACAGGACCAGGAGGGGCAGGGAGGCCACACAAGGACGGACCTTGAGGTTTCTGTTGGTTCCTTCTGACTGGCGCCGCGGAAATTGGAGAATGGAGATTCCGGAGGCGCCGGCCGGCCGACGGGATCCCTTCGCCGCTTCACGTCAGTCGGAGGTCTGCCGGGTAGCCTCTCATGGGATCTACTCATCGGTTCTGGAAGGGTACTATGTATTAGAGCGAAGTGATGGTGTGGCTCACTGCCGGAAGGCTTTCTTCAAGAATATAATCTGTGAGAGGTCTTGATTACTCTCGAACTGTGAGGTTACACCAGGCAGAAATGGATCAGCCAATCAGAACACGTTAAGCGTCGGCATCTGGGGCGGGCGGGTCCACTTTTGGCTTGAAATCGGAAAGGGCATATTTTGTCCAATCATAGCGCGTGATTTGTGAGGTGGAAAAGAGGGCACTGGAATTCGAACGGCCCGGGAGATGGGAACGAGCACTGGCAGCCACCACAACACGGCCGACCGATCGACGAGGTTGGGAGGGGATCACACGAGACCCGGCCACATCGTTGCAGTTTCAGCGTCATCCTGAGACTTGCGACGAGGGTGGACGACCAGGCTCTGTTCGACCGACATGCGATGAGGAGGTAAATAATGAGAGGTGGAGACGGCAGGAGGCTCTGTATGATGTTAGGCCATGGGGCTGTCTCACTCATCAGACTCTGGTAATCCTCCGTTGGCACGTGAACTGGATTGTGGCTCGCTTAGGTTCGAGTGGTGAGTCTACAGTATCGATCGTCGTCGTCCGGTGCTGCTGACGTCAAACACACCAACAAAATGCATGGTTGTTGACACGACACCTACCAAATACGATATACCTGCGGAAAACGATATCAAAGTGCTTCAACTTCGGTACGTGTGTTTCTAGCCAATCGATCACGTGTATCCTAGGTGATTACGTTTGATTGGATATAAAAGCATTGCTACCTGTCAGATTTAGTACAAGAAGATGATTGGCCAAAAATCGTTTTTCTGGACGAATGGAGGAAGTTGGGTGGGTGCTCGTCGGCATCGGCGGATATGATCCTGACGGGAACACAACTTCAAGCAGCGAGGTCTCGTCGCCAGTCGGACGCGCCGCTACAGTACGATTGGCAGTACATTGAAGTCCATCTGTGTTCACTGAACGAGACCGTTCGGCCACGGGACTTTTCTGTGGCTGATTGTTTCCCGACGCTCGTCCTTGGCTCCCTCGCACTCTGTGGAATCAAGCCCATGACGCACGAGCGTGGCTGACAGCACTGGTGACAGGGGTGCTGCATGGATACATTTGACACGACAGGACACTCCACTGGTACGGTACGATACCTCTGCAGAATACGTTCTGCCTGCCTCATGGATTCTGTTGGTGGGCAAGATGCGGTTGGGGACGGCGATGGGCTGCGCGTTGTTGAAGTGGATTCCTCTACTGGCCAATCAAACAGTAGAAACATCCAATTACATCCAATCAAAGCATTTCTCGAGAGAGTCCCGATTTAGCCATCACTGCTCAGATCCTCTCAGATGGCGAGATGGATACACACGCGGATACTTGGCATCGCTCGTCATGAGACTTCATCGCACTCATGCGTCTCTTTCCATCCGCTGCGCGCCGCGAGCGATGCACGAGCGCCCCATTCTCGAGGGACAGCAGCGCGGTGGTGGTTCATGCTTGCGATCCGCCGTCACCATTATTGTCTGCCAGACCCAAGACCTCGGGTAAGCCATCGATCAAGATCCTGTCCAAGAGGCAGAAGAAGAAGGTGCACCCAATCGACCTTCGCGATCTGGAAAGTGAGCTTGAGCTGCTGTCTGGACCCGTACAGTCATCTCCCGTTAGAGAACCTGAAGCTGCTTCGGTCGTGTCCCCTCGTGGCTTCACGATCGTTGTCTCCGTGCTCCATGCTCTCGACCTTCCCAACCCATGCCAGATACGATCCTGCCGCCACCCACTGCAGCCATTTGCACTCGTTACAGTCAACGACTACGAAGCTCAGAGCTATCCAGCCACTCGCCATGCCAAGAACTACACTTCGTGGGGCAAATCGGCTCGGTTTTCGCACCATGTTGACGCCGACGCTGGAGCTCAACTTTACGTTCTGCGCATCCAAGTTGGAGCAAGCTGCACACGACAATCGATGGAACCAGTCACGTTGATCGTCGGAGAACTGGACGAGCTCGTACTATCAGCAGACAGTCCGCCACAGTCTTCGCAGTTCTACACTGTTTTCCGATATCACGCTATCGAGGGGCGAGTCATCAAGTACTTCGCGGGAAAACTGAAGTTGGCTGTCTCAATCCAGCCTGACCCCGAGGTTGTCAGCATTGCAAGAGAGAACACAGCCAAAAATGCAGACCACCAAGAGCCTGTTCCGTTGGTCGCATCACACACAACGCCACCCAAGCTTCCGCCGACCAGACCGTCGTTTCTCCCTGCAAACTTTGGAGACGCCCTTCAATTGAAACGAAAGCAGCTCAAGGCAACTGTAGCTCCGGAGACTGTGAGCCATTCCTGCGTGAAAGCCGACGATGATCCTGACGCTGTACGTGGGCTGCTACAGTCGCTGCAAATCCAAGCACGAGATCACCTCGGCAAGATCGAGGACGTCACTCCGCTTGAGTCCGTCGGCCAGGGCGTCCACGCAAGTGTCCGTCGCGTCCACCTGAAGAGATCGAATGGAGATCTGGTGGATGTTGCGATGAAGGAGTTCAGATATGCGAACGCAGACAGCGGCGGACAGCCTCCGCTAATGGTCCTGCGGGCATTCCAGCAAGAGTACGAGATGCTTCAGCTCTTGTCGTCCGCCTCGGAGTCTCAAGATCTCGGCAATCCCACAACCATTTGCTTGATTGGCATCATGATTGCTCCTCGTTTGGCGATCTTCACGGACTTCTGCCATGACGGCAGGTACGTGTCTGCGTGAAGGCACATTTTTCCAAACAGCGAGTGGGCGCCTCATTCTGTCTCTCTTCTTTGCACCAGTCTAGCGCAGTGCCTCGAAAACTGCACTACATGGGACCAAGTCTCGATGATCAAGGTACGTAAGCATTATCATTGAAGTGAGCTGGTAGCCTCTGACCATTGTGTTCCGAAGAAACTCGAGTTGGCTGGACGAGTCGCAGCCGGACTGGCTCGCTGTCACGCGCTCAATATCGTCCATCGAGACGTCAAGACTCACAACATCATGCTTGACGGCCTACACACTCCACATCCCGTTATCAAGGTAAGGCAGATGCGTTCAGCCGATGGCACTCCCGGCTCAACTGACTTTGTTATCTTGGATGAGTAGATCGGAGACTTCGGTAGCGCCGTCGTCAAGCATCCATCTGATCCGCCTCTCCACGAGGAGATCGGATCATCCGGTTACACAGCGCCAGAAATCTTCCGATCGTGCGGCTATGAGCAGCGTGCTGATATCTGGAGCCTCGGCGTCGTGCTGTGGGAGCTTCTGTGCACGAGCAGCTCAGACAAACTGCAGAATCCCTTTGTCGGCGTGTGTAGCGATGACGTTGTCCGCAAAGCCGACGCAGGCGAGAGACCAGCCATCCCTCAAAACTCTCTACCAGAGTGGTGCGAGTCACTCCTGCAACGCTGCTGGGCTACGGATCCGGAGCAGCGCCCCACGGCCGCTGAGGTTGCGAGCCAATTCCAGCTCGCTTCAAGTTGATGCACATCCTAATAGTACCTCCTTGTGGATCCTGAAATTGCAACCACCCACGCGAGAATTGCGTAATGGAGGCGGATTTGATTCGTACTTAGTCGGGTGAAGTTTCCTTGGATTTGGCAGCGACGTTCGAGATACTCGCTGCGGACAACGACTGATCGCCCACAAAGCTACTCGGCACGAAGCGACACGCCGCTTCTTCTCTCTCTATTCGACAATCTCCACAGCCATCTACCATGGTAAGCTAGCGTCCATCAGATTGCGCATGATACCGGGATTCTAACCATGTGATGCTTGCTCTCGTCGCGTCAGTCGGGCACCGTGAAAACGCAGGCGGAAGTCAAGGACATCACGCGCATTGAGCGCATCGGCACGCACTCGCACATCCGCGGCCTCGGCCTGGACGACTCGCTGGAGCCGCGCGCCGTCTCGCAGGGCATGGTCGGCCAGGAGGACGCGCGTAAGGCCGCCGGCATCGTGTACAAGATGATCGAGGAGGGCAACATCGCCGGCCGCGCGATCCTGCTGGCTGGTCAGCCAGGCACGGGCAAGGTATACTTGGGACTGATTGATGCACGACTGATCCTTGACATTTGGAGGGAAAAGCTGATTGATTGATGTTGGACACGTAGACGGCGATTGCGATGGCTATCGCGCAGGCGCTCGGCGAGGACACGCCGTTCACGACTATCGCCGGCAGTGAGGTGTTCTCGCTCGAAATGAGCAAGACCGAGGCGCTCACACAGGCGTTCCGACGGTATGTACGGGCCGTTGTGTTGCAAACGTGATCGTTTCTGGGTCTGATGTTTTGGGTTTGCCTTTGATTGATGGTGTGAAGATCGATTGGTGTCCGCATCATGGAGGAGACCGAGATCATCGAAGGCGAGGTCGTGGAGGTGCAGGTGGACACGCCCAGCGGCGGCGTGGGCGACAAGGTCGGTCGCCTCACGCTGCGCACGACGGAGATGGAGACAGTGTACGATTTGGGCGCCAAGATGATCGACTCGCTGACCAAGGAGAAGGTCGAGGCCGGCGACGTGATCACGATCAACAAGGAGACGGGCAAGATCACCAAGCTGGGCCGCTCGTTCACGCGCCAGCGAGACTACGACGCCATGGGTCCGCAGACGCGGTTCGTGCAGTGTCCCGAGGGCGAGCTGCAGAAGCGCAAGGAAGTGGTCCACGTGGTCTCGCTCCACGAGATCGACGTGATCAACTCGCGCTCGCAGGGCTTCTTGGCGCTGTTTGCCGGTGACACCGGCGAGATCAAGGACGAAGTGCGCGAGCAGATTGACCAGAAGGTGGCCGAGTGGCGTGAAGAGGGCAAGGCGACGATCGTGCCGGGCGTGCTGTTCATCGACGAAGTGCACATGCTGGACATTGAGTGCTTTTCGTGGCTCAACCGAGCGCTGGAGAGCGACATGGCGCCGGTGCTGATCATCGCGACGAACCGCGGCATCACGCGCATCCGTGGCACCAACTACAAGTCGCCGCACGGCATTCCGATCGACCTGCTCGACCGACTGATGATCATCCCGACCAAGCCGTACTCGGAGGGCGAAATGCGCAAGATCCTCACGATCCGATGCGAAGAGGAGGACGTGGAAATGACGGAAGATGCCAAGGACCTGCTCACGCGGATCGCCGTTGAGACGTCGCTGCGGTACGCGATCCACATGATCATCGCGGCGTCGCTCGTGTGTGCCAAGCGCAAGGGTACGGAGGTGGACGTGGCGGATATCAAGAAGGTGTACGGGCTGTTTGTCGACGTCAAGCGATCCACGCAGTTTCTCATGGAGTACCAGAAGGAGTTCATGTTCAACGAGGTACGCAATCTGGCGATGAGAATGGTATGGTGTGGGGATGCAGTGACTGATGAGTGTGGTCTTGCTGATAGATTGACGACGAAGACGAAGACATGGACAACTAGGACAGCCGACGCTGATACATCACCAATGTGCATACATACACACACCGGATTTGCCACTTCATTCACAGTATCCTCTCTAACAGGAACTGGACGACTCTACCCGCGACGTTTCTTTGCCTTCTTCTTGCCTTTCTTCGCCGCGATTTTGGGTTGTGGCGATGCCGCCTCTCGCTCTTTCGCCTGCAGAGTTTCCAGTGCAGATCGAAGCGTGTGTGAGTCCTGATCGAGTCGCGCCTCTTTCCCTCCCAAGAAGTGACTCACTTGGGAAATGGTCTCTCGTCTCGATTCCGTTCGCATTTCGACGTACTTCATCGCTTGTAGGGACAGCTCGTCAGCCTCAGCATTTTCGACCAGATCCGCAAATGCCTCCAGGTACAACTGGAAGCGCTGACGGCTCACGATGGCGTTCTTCTCGACGGCGTACCGATCGTACGAGATGGCACCGTCGAGCGTCTTCAGTCCTGCCAGCACGAGTCCATTCAGATCGTGCTGGATGGTTCCGTACGCTACCACGGCCTCTTCCAGTTGTGTGATGCTCTTGATCTGCGAGCTGTGCGTGAGCCAAAAGCCCAGTCGCGTGAGCCCTCGCTGGTACATGGCGTCATGTGCAATCGAGGCGACGACAAACTCCCAAGTGCCACGTTGGATGCCCGCCATAGGAGCAGATCCACTCGTGGAGAGACCACAACACCGCATCAGCAAGTCACCATTGTCTGGCTCATCGTGGTGGCCGAGCTGAGCGTGCTTTTGCCAGGCGTTCCGCAGAGACGTGGCGCTCTTTCGACTCGCTGTGGCCGCCTGGACGATCTGCCAGACGAAACCGTGGGGAAGCACTTGGAGATGGCCAAAGAGGAGTTGCTCACTTGAGATTGTGGCCTCGTCGACACCGTGGAGATCCAGGAAAATGGGTCGCGAGTTCTTCTTCTCGTGCGACTGCAAGTTTGCAAGCACAAATCGGGAGAGATACGATGCGTAGCCTTGAGAGCTTCGGTTGGTCGAGACGTCTGGGAGATTTGACGGGAAGGTGACGGTCGGATACAGTTGCTGCTGTCGCTGGAACCACGGAAACGCCATAATCTGGAGGTTCAAGTGCACGACGTCAGTGCGCTTGCGCTCGCACTGCTGCAGATACCGCACGGCATTCCACTGGATGTCGGTGTACGAAAGCAGAATCGCACTCTTCGGGAGGCTTTCGAGAATCGACGAGCCGAAGCCACGCACCAAGTCGTGCCTTGCGATAGAGCTCGTGGTGAAAGCGTGGCGATTGCGGTGGTACTGATGGACAACGAGGAGGAGCGATGCGAGTGTCACGAGCCGACTGGCACCTGACGGTCGCATTCGTACGCGAAGAAAGCTGATGCCGAGGCCGATCCACACGCCCACGATCATGTTGGGCTGCATGAAGAACCGGCGCGTGATTTCCCGAGTGAGTGGCTCACTCAACGGCAGGTTGGCGAGTGCATTGAAGACCACCACGTAGACGCCAAAGATGAGCAGCGAGGCAAGTGACAGCGTGAGAGTTGGGGGTGATGTGAGCAGTGTAGCTGTTCGCTTGTGTGGCTCGCTCTTGGCTTTTTCGTTCATTTTCCCACGCTTGGTTGGCAATAATGCGACGAGTGGCCCGCTGACGATTCCAAGCACACCCAGGATGAAGCCACCAATGGTGAATTCACGGATGAGGTCTTCTCCGTAAAATGACACACGTGACACCAAGTTCTACCATAGCGCGAGTCAGTATCAAGCTTTCTCACCACAATATGCCGACAAGACACGGATTCACTTACATCAGAGGACGACTGGAGGGGGGATAGCTGGAACGTGCCGTACTCTCGACGAAAGATATGCGTCAATAGCCCTGTACAAACGATCGTAAGTCTCAAGTGAACTGCCGCCGTTCGTCGCTGTATCCCACGTTGAGACCTACCGCGCAATGAAGAGGTATCACCCCACGAGCCAGGTGTTGGTGTCTGAGCGACGAGGAAGGTGTAGATGTACGGGCTCAAGCCTACGGCGAACCTACAAGAACATACCCTCATCGTAAAAATGCGCTCGCAGACAGGAAGCTCATTGCTGTGTGACGCACGATGCGGTTAAGCAGAGCCAGTCGAGCACTCGGAGCCGGGTCGAGGCGAGGATCCAGACAATCATGGGGATCTCAAACAGCACTACGATGCGACAACCGGAGTCAGCTTTCGTCTGGAACTCCACTATGCTTGCAGATCAAGTGTACTGTACCGCTTGTGTGTTGGTTGGAAAGACCGAGGCCACACAGCAACGCACAGGCGCTGAGGTTTCTGATCGAGTGTGGACGCACGAAGTGGCGGACAAAGCAGACGAGCAGCAGACCCACAAGCAGGTTGTTCAGTGCAAACACCTGCAGACACCGAGGCCAATCAGACTACTTGTGTGCCCACTTGTATAAGCTGGTTCCATGCCTCTAGGCCAAGTGCGTACTCCCACGTCAGTGCCGAAAACGCAAACAGGAGCCCGGCAGCGACGGCTTCGACAGGCGTATCGCCACCCGTCACAAGCGTCACAACGTGTGTGATGGATGCAGCCGCACATGCCGCAAACACTGCATTGACACCGTTGGTCAAGACGACGAATGGCACGTCGGACAGGACGTATCCATTGATGAAGCGGGTTGCACGCAGCGCCAGCAGGAGCAGTGGGTACCCTGGTGGATGAGCTACGCCACCGACGCACGCCTCAGCCAGCAGCTCACCACTGTCTCCACCAGCGAGGCGGTTGATGGAAGAGCTCACATAGACAGCGAGAGAGATGCAAAGCGTCCATGGCCACGCGCATGGAATGCGCTGCGTCGTGTGCTTCACCATGGGTGTTGCCTTTTGAGTGGCGACGTCTCAAAGATCGCGATCGTTCGAAATAAAATACCGTCTACTATTGTGAAGGTATGGTATACGCGTCTATACAGAGCCCTCTAATGAGGTGATTGTGGTACTGGCTCAAAATTACTTTTCATGAAAAATAACCGCACAGTCAGTTGGTCGTTTTGGTTCTGGATCTCACAGCTCATCTTTGGTCTATTTCTGTTCCGTGTCTTTGCTCCGCAATTCTGACCAAGCCAGAAGCGCTTCACTCCGCCGTCGCCAAGGACTCTGCAAGACATCAATCAACCAATACCTTAGCATCGACCAAGCATGTGGGCTCAGCTGGTTGCGGACGTGTGCCCTTCGTCGGCCTCGTTCTTCGGCTTCATGGGCGTCGCCTCGGCGCTCGTCTTCGCCAGTGCGTATTTTTTGTTGCTGCTCTGATCGTGGTTGTTTTGTTGGCGTTTGAT
>JAADXN010000760.1:0-16120 GCA_023337875.1 Pythium apleroticum | reverse complement strand
TAAATTAGGATTACGCTAAAAAGGATTGGCTAGCCTGGGGCCATGGCAGCATGAGCCCCAGGTCGACGAGTAGGATAGCTAAGAGATGCGATCAATCTACCAGTCTGCAATTTGCCATCGAGTACAGCGCACTCCATTACAGTTGGAGCCAAGTCCGGCAAAAAAGTATCTTCTTGAAATCGCTGCAATAATAGCCGCATAAAATATCTTTATTTCACAACAAGACATGAAGTATAACTAAACAACGAATATAGACAAGTGAAAATATGATATGAGTACATGGTATCATCTTACAAAGCTCTGCGCGGCTTTCCATCGTGGCATGACGCACCACAACGACGCCGAGGCCGTGAGCGGCGTGTTCTCTTCTCCGGCGACGAACTCATGAAGACGCATTCCGCAAAGGATTTTGGGAGAGATGTAATGTCGTTGACTGGCCATTCGGGCTTCGTAAAGGTAGCCACAGCTCTCTTTCGATCATTCCAACAGAAATGTGAAGGTGACGAATGTATCAGAGCTACTGATCACGTTACGTTATTGTATATACCCTTCTAAACTAATACGGAGTCAACCATTGATGAGCTCATTATGTGATTTCACAGGCTGATGGATCCACCACGGGAAACGATCCAAAGATTCCACCGTCTCACACACCAAACCAAGATGGAGGAACATGGAACACTGGACGCAGCGCCTGCGTCGCCCGCCACGGCTGCCACACGCGCAGCTCCTTCTGAATGGCTCTTCCTGTCCGAGTGGTTCCGGATCCTCTCTGACGCCGACATTTCAGTTCAGTCGGGTTCTCATGGGCGTGACGCCATCCGCATCGGCGGCGACGAAGACGACGGAGACGCCGAGGCTGACTTGTGGCTTAACGCCACGATGAGTCGAGGGTATCTCGAAGACGACGACGCGTATGAGAGTGATGAAGACGACGACGATACACTCGACAACCGATGGCCATTGTCGGCGACGGCACAAGAGCGAGTCGCCAGGCTGCGCGACGCTATCGTCCTCACGAGCATTGTGGGCAAAGTTGACAACGAAGGTTGGCTCGAGATGACGAAGGCATTTACCACAATGTTGCACATGCAACTGTCTATCAGAGCAGCACTCGGTCGTACCGCCCGAAGCATCCCGATACGGTTCCTATTCCTGTTCGGAGCCAACCACAACAAGCACTTCCTCAAGTGGTCAAATTGTCTCGGCGGACTGATGGGAGATTTGCACCACAGCGACGCCTATTTCCAAGACTTGGAAACCGTACAAAGCAAGCTGATGCGCCGCGGTATCTCGTGGTTGGATGTGGAGCCGACGCCAGTGAAACTGTGTCTCAGCATCGATCGTGGCGACGTCAGCTCGTACGATCTCAGCAGACGCCTCACGCAGATCGTCAATGGAATCCATCACACAGAAAGGTTAGTAGAAGAAGCGCAACGTAGCAAAACGTCTCGTGGCGTCTTGTTCCGAGTCGCAGAGATGGACATCTCCTTCAGTCACATCTTGGCTCACGACCGCGTGATCGAAGCAATGACGAACCTTCTCCATACCGGTGTTCGCGTTTCCAAGTTCAAACTCCCACAGCTCAACAACTACGACCAGCCGAATATTCAAGTCTGGGGGCCCTTCATGCGACTACTCATGGGTGTCGAACCTGATGATCAAGGCCGCTTGGTAAGCGCTCGGTGCATCGAAGCGGGCAGCTTCGTGAGGCGGCCACACTTCGCGTTATTGTGCTCGGCGCTAGCATACGCAAGGGGTGTTGAGGCTCTCATCCTACCATTTCATTGGGAAAACGGCACTTTTGGCGCCACAGAAACCGAGCGTTCGCGGGTTTGGCGTTGGCTCACGTTTGCGCTGTTCAGCAAAGCGTCGACGACGAGCGTGACCAACCTCTGCATCCTTGGCGAGCGTCCGACGAGATCGGATATACCAGTCATCAAGGAGATAGTGGAAAGCGAGAACCCATTCCATGTGATGAGCGTCTCCGCAGGCGAGTACGAAGATGATTTCCCAAGGTTGGATCCGCTGTTCCAAACGGCTGTGAGAACCTTTCGACCTCGAGCGATCTTTCGAGTTTCGAACGGGACCACCACGCACGAGTGCTTCAATGTCAAGGAAATGGCAGGTGAGGTACTCTCGGAACCAAATGACGCTGGTGAACGCGTTGTGTTCATTCCAGGGTACGGGCTCTGCTGGGGTCAATTATCCGACAGACCAGGCAAGCGAACGCGAACCGAGCCATTGAAGGAGCGCGTCGTGTCATCGTGTGATCACCTCGTGATTGGAGCTCTTGAGATCAGGACGATGGAACCCGAATGCCTGTTGGAGCTGCTGCGTATCGTCGGGATGCGTCTCAGAGCACTGAAGTTCAGTGTGGAGAGTGACGACGCGATGCTTGCTCGTGTTTTCGAGCTTTGCCCAAACCTCGAGAGTCTACACACGCACCAGCTGAGGCTGTCATCACTGGAGGTGGTTCTTCAGGCCTACGCGAACGGAAGCAAGGTGTCGTCATTGAATCTCGATGTCACGTCAGTAGCAGAAACCGAGCTGCACGAGTTTGTGCGACTGTTTCTGCTGAAGCATCCAGCGAAAACCACCGCGGCATTCCATGTGAAGCGCCTGGAAGTGGATTTTGGACAACACGTATCCAAGACTGCGACGATCGAGTTGCTCGAAAAAGTGCTCGCAGAGAATGAGGCTTTGACGCATTTCTTCGGACGCCCCTCCATCTCCACTGAAAAACCGCACAGGTTGAACGGCAAGCGTGTTCCCGATGTCGCCGCCAAGGAAAACGTGCAGCTTCTCGCCTTTCTTATTGGAATGACGAACCGAGCGCTGCATCTTGATGACCACATCAAGCAACTCATCTACGACTTCGCCGCCACGCCTCGCTACCGTCGTGTACGATGGTAGCCGAACAGCAGCTTGATCAATGTCTGTGACGTGTGAAATATCGAACCAGTTCTTCCCCCAACCTACTCACACAGGTTATCACTCATTACCTTGCAAACTCATATTTGACTGCCTGTTGATGAGCTCATTATGCAATTATACAGGTATGTGAGTCCGCCGAATCCTTCCACGGTCTCATTTCAAAAGTTTCCAGCAAGCGACGATGGAGCGCGCCATGGCGGACGCGCCACCGACGCTTCGTGGCGCATCAGCAGCCAGCGCTACGCCTGCCGAGTGGCTCTTTTTGGCTGAGTGGTTCCTGATCCTCGGTCAGGCAAACGTGCACGTGGCCGACTCGGATACGATTCGTCGAGATTCGATCCGCATCGGCGGCGAGGACGACGGCCACGACGGAGAAGCCGGCGACGCTGATGCGTGGCTCGAAGTCGTACTCAATCGATGGCATCTCGCCAACGATGACGCCTACGACAGTGAACAAGACGAAGAAGATACATTCCACAACCCTTGGTCGTTGACGGCGGCGGTACAAGAGCGGGTCGCGCTGTTACGAGATGCCATCGTCCTCACGAGCTTCGTGGGCAAGGTCGACTACGCTGGGTGGCTCGGGATGATGAAAGAGTTCGCCAGTTTCAGTATCCCGAAGAAGTATACGGAGACCTTGGGTTGCAATCCTCCCCGCATCCCTATCCAGTTCGTGCTCTCGTTTGGAGCCAACCACAACCAGCACTTTCTCACGTGGTCGAAGTGTCTGGGCCGACTGATGGGAGATCTACACCGCAGTGCCCACTTCGTCCAAGATTTGGCAGGCATCAAGCGTGAGCTGGCGGGTCGTGACATCTCCTGGATGGATGTGGAGCCGACAGCACTCAAATTGTGTCTGGGTTTCGATACTGGCGAGTGCAGCTCTTCCGATCTCAGCGCTCGCCTGATGCAAGTCGTTGATGGAATTCACCACACGGAGCGGTTGTCCAACGAGGCGGCTGCAAATGGAGTACCACGCGCGGTGCTTTTCCGAGTTGTCGACATTGACGTTTCCTGTTACCGCGCTACTCACCAGGACCACGTGATCGAAGCCCTCACAAATCTACTTCAAACGGGTGTTCGCGTATCCAACTTTTGGCTTCCAGTCCTCGACGAGTACGCACCACCAAACTACCGAGTCTGGGGGCCATTTCTCCGACTACTCACGGGTGTCGAAGCTGATGATGAAGGTCGCTTGGCAAGCGCTCGATGCATCGAAGTGGACAGCACCTTCGTGAGACGGCCACACTTCGCGTTGCTGTGCTCGGCGCTAGCATACGCAAAGGGTGTGGAAGTTTTGAGCCTTCGTTTTCATCGAGGAGAAGACCATTTCGGTAGAAGTGAGACTGACCGATCACGAGCTTGGCGATGGCTCGCGTTCGCGTTGTTCAGCAAAGCCTCGACGACGAGCGTCGCCAAGCTCAGTATTCAAGGCGAGCGCCCAGTGGCATCCGATCTCACCGCCATCAAGCAGATAGTGGACAGCGACAACCCATTCCACCTTCTCAGCGTCTCCTCGGCTCGACATGAAGTCGGGTACCCAGTCTTGGATTCTGATTTTCGGACGACGGTGACAACCATTCAACCACGATCGATCTTCCGAGTTGCCAACGCAGTGAGTTCGAGTCAGTGCGTACACTACAAGGAGTTGTCGGGTGAGGTGCTCTCGGAGCGAAACGATGCAGGGGATCGCGTGGTCTTCGTTCCAGGCTATGGATTCTGCTATGGGCAGCTCCCAGACCGACCACACAAACGGAAGAAAGATGCACCAGTGAAGGAGCGAGTCGTCTCGTCCTGCACGCAACTGGCGATTGGAGCGGGGGATTACAGGACGATGGAGCCACAGTGCTTCCTTGGTCTGCTCAAGATTATTGGAACGCGTCTTCAGGGGTTGAAGTTCTTCCTGCAAAGCGACAACAGCCTGCTTGCAGGAGTTCTCGAGTTGTGTCCAAACCTCAGGAGCCTCCGTCCGTACGACCTCTCAGTGGTGGCGTTCGACGTCGTCCGCCGTGCCTATGCCAACGGATCCATGGTATCGTCGTTGTGTCTGGACGTCTCATCGGCATCGACTACCGACCTCCACGAGTTTCTCAGCGGGTTCCTGATCAAATATCCAGCAGAAGACACGCCAGCATTCCACATCAAGCGCCTGCAAATGAGATTCGGACAAGAACACCGCTCAAATCCTGAGACCGTGGAGCTGGTGGAGAAGGTGCTCGCCCAGAACGAGACGTTGACGCACTTTATCGGGCGACGTACAATGTACATCGGTGCAGGCAACCAATTCGACGGCAGACGGATCCCCGGTCTCACAGAAGATCAGAAGGCGCAGCTGGTCGCATTTCTTGGTGCAATGCGAGCTGTGGCCCTCACAAAGCAAGATCTCAACATGGACGGGCACGTCAAGCAGCTCATCCACGAGTTCGCTGCGTCACCTCGCTTCCGCCGCGTTCAGTGGTAGAGACCCACCGCTGTCGTACCAAAGCTAGAGCTTCCAGTCAGTCTTGATAATCGTACTTCGTCAACAGTCGTGCACCGAGGCCTGAGCGTTACGGTCATCATGCCGCGTTGGAGGCTAATCGCCTCGCATGATGACGCTCTGTGCGTCCCGCGCTTGGATAGGCGTGGTTTACTGAGATTTCCAAAGGCCAATCAGCGGACCAGTTGGTTCACTTCATGTTGAAGTGACACACCAGGAAGGCGGCATCTGACTGGCCAGTCGCGCCAACGGCGCCAGCTGACTGGCTAAATGCTGTGCGTCCATAATCACCGTGAGAAGGAGAAGAAGAACCACGAGAGAAGCAGCCAACATGATACACAGCGGTCCGCAGACAGCATTACGGTCTCCATTACACTGCGCTTCACTATGGAAGAGAGGGAAGTGGGGATGTCCGACCACGCCAGTGCGGTATGAAGCTTCGGTGTGGTGTGGGATGGTCATTGCAAGAATAGCCTCGTGGGCCACACCAGCTAATCAAACCCTGACAGGAATGGACGTGCTATTCCAGTCGCCTCCCTCGTTGGTGAAACCGAGCGCGGCATCGTCCGAAATGACTCAAGTGCCGACACCAGTGGAGCAGGAAGACCCGTCGCTGTCGCGATGGTTTCGCATTCTTCATGACCGCGTGAGACTGTCGGACCGCCACAGCCTCAACTCGCAGAACGTGCGTGTGGAGTCGAGCGCGCCGTCCGACTGGTGGATCCACGTGCATCCGAATGGACTCAAGCAGCACGAACGCTGCGGATTCTTCGGCCACCACGCGTGTATGGCGAGTGCTGACGACAGCGTGGCTCTGTTCAAAGAGCTACGCGAGGCGCTGCTGGTGACCTCCATGCTGGCGCGAATCGATTACGCCGCGTGGTACGAAGAGATGCATCTGACAAGTGGGTTGAGGCTCACGAAAGCGCAGCGTGAAGAACGATTTGAGTGCAAGTTCGCGTTTACGCTCGAAGGCAGTGCGACGCCGCAGCACAACGCGTGGCGAGACAAGATCGACGCGTTGTGGGGACTTCGCCAAGAAGGTGCTGAGGCGACTCAAGACGAACTCAGCAAGGAGTTTCTTTCGAGCGTTGTGGAGCTGCATGCGATCGCGAAGACGAAGAACGTGAAGTGGAGCGACGTGATCCAGCCACTGCCAGTACGCTTCGAGTTCTCCGAAGTCGCTGCGACTGCAGATGCACAAGCCGCAGCGCTTCATGGTGTGACTGATGCCGTCCAGCACGCTCGCCGCGCAAGTGTTGAGAAAGCGGAGGGAATCCAGGGAGTGCTGCCGTTGTTTCAACTGCAGACACTGGAGCTGTACCTATGGCGTCACGACGCTCACCCGATCGTGTTTAACGCACTGGAACGGCTCCTGGAGACCGATGTACCGATCAATTTCTTGGCGCTTCCAGGAAGAGACAACCGCGATGGTGTTGACCAAGACACGCTCCTTCGCGCATGGCGTTCCCTGATACCAAAGGTGTTTGCTTCGAGTCACAACGTGACGGCGCCAACACAACTGAAGGTTCAACTCGACAGATTGGAGATACCGTCGCTGTACCTTACTCCACCGCTATCAGCTAGTTGGCTACAGGCACTTGCATCGGCAACCAACGTTCGTTCTCTGTCTATCCAAGGCCACGCATCGCCAATGATGTCGACCAGCGTTTTTTGGCAGTCCATCGCCAACGCTTTCTTCAGTCACACAGCCAGGAACTCGATCCAGTCGCTTGAGTTGGCGGGTCTCGGTGACATCTCCGCTGAAGCCATCGCTGAATTCGAGCGCAGTGCAGGCCACAGGCAGTCAGAAACTCACGAGCCAGCACAGGCAGCGTTGCAGACTCTCGTGTTTCGCCTCGGACCGGGTCCTCAACCGACGCCTGGACTCGACGGATCTCTAGACGTTGGGCCGAAGCAATGGATCCCTCGCATCCTGCAACTCGCTGGGCAATCTCTCACCGCGCTCGCCATCGACCGAGCCGACGTCGATGATGTGATGCTCGAACAATGCCTTCGCGCATGCCCAAAGCTCGAGAGTCTTCGGATAAACGGCGCCTCCCTTCAGTCCCTAGATGCGTTGGTTGGTGCTTACGACCGCCCCACCAGCAGCCAGCTTGCGTCTGTCGAGCTTCGCTCTGTCATCATGCCGATCGACGCCTTCGAGACTCTCTTGTCAACATTAGCCGATGATACGAAGGCCATTCACTCAACCCTGAGGCGGCTCCGTGTCGGCGAAGGATGGAGCAGTGCATTCCGCAAGTCGACGGTCGACGCACTGAAAGAGCTGCTCAACACAAACCAGACACTGGCGACTGTGCAAGTGTATCGACCTGTTGGGCCGTTTTCCAGCATCCGAGTCGCAGACTGGGACCGTCTCAAGGCCCATGACGGCTCCTTCCTCGCCGAGGTTGACAGTCCTCTCCAGCTTCAGAGCAGACTCGCTTTTCTCGGCTCGCTTCGAAGACTCAGCGGTGAAAACGTCATTTCTCCAGTGGCTGAAGACCCGCTGCGTCTCATCATTGACTTCGCCGCGAAGGCACGCCGTCGCTCAGTGGTCATTCTCCCTGATGTCAGCCAAGTGCAGTACTAGCCATGTAGCCATCTCCTATCTTTGTAATTTTACAGAAGCATCCTGATACTTTTTGTGGATCATCCCGAGTCTTCAATGAGCCTCCCGGAGGACAGCACACCGACACTCAAAAAGAACGAATTCGGATTGACCTGCGTGCGCATTGCATTGTAACCGTGGTGCATGAGATACCCAGAAGCACTGATTAGAAGAAAAGAGTGGTTTTTGCGCCATGCCACGAGTCGGATGTTGGTACAGGAGGCTTCCCAGCAGCGTCGGATCCGCTCTGCCCCAGCAGCGAGTTTACGCTGGTCTTGCAATCAGACGGACGTGTGCTTGAGCACCGAAGTAAACAGACCAGTTGAGCCACACTTGCACTTCGCAGTGAATGCCCTTTGCTGCAAAATGCGACTGAGAGGATGTTGAGTCTCCGATCTCGTGGGTGCACTATCCCTCTTCGCGGCATCTCATTGGATATAATGCGCACATTGAAGTCGGAGGATCCGCTGGTTGGCTGAAACCAGGACGCAACCATCGCATTCACCAATGAGATTCCTTGAGAAACCCGATATTTGCTGGGCGTGCCACGAGCGACTCGACCAACTCCCCATTCCTGGATCTGCTCTCCAGCCCTCAAGCCCAGCAACCACTTCAAGCAACCACCACCAAGATGTCTCCAGCTCCTGCTACCTTCAAGGCCGTCACCTTCGAGAGCTACGGCAAGTGTGCCGACGTGCTCAAGATGACCACAGTGGGCCAGCCAGCGCTCGCCACTGACGCCGTGCGCATCCAGATCCACAGCACGTCGATCAACCCCATCGACTACCTGTATGTAGAAATGTTCGGTGAGTACCTGACCGGCAGCAAGCCATCGGCGGAGAAGCCGTACCGCTTCGGTCTGGATGCCGCTGGTGTCGTCGTCGAGGTCGGTGCCAGTGTCACCACATTCAAGGTCGGTGATGCTGTGTATTCGAAGGCGGAGATCCCAAACTTCGGCACATCGACATCGAAGCCAAGTACGTCGCGGCAAAGCCGAAGAACCTCGACTTTGACCAAGCCGCAGCCGTTCCTCTTGTTAGTCTGACCAGCTACCAGGGCCTGTTCAACCACGCCGACCTCAAGGCTGGTCAGCGTGTGCTCATCCTTGGTGGCTCGAGCTCCACGGGCGCGTTTGCTGTGCAGTTCGCCAAGGCCGTCGGTGCGTACGTGATTGCGACAACGAGCGCTAAGAACTCGGCATTCGTCAAGTCCATTGGTGCCGATGAGACCATTGACTACCACACGCAGAAGTGGGTCGACGTGCTTGAGCAGCACTCGATCGACGTCATCTACGACTGCGGCATGGAGCCTGCCTCGTGGAACTCGGACGCGCAGGTTGTGCTTAAGCAGAACACCGGACGCTACGTGTCCCTGCTCCAGATCCCGGAGCCAATTGAATCGCCGATCGGTGCCTCGCAGTACTTCATGTTCTGCAAGTCGTCTGGTGACGACCTTGTGAAGATCGGCAAGTGGATCGAAGAGGGCAAGGTGAAGACGGTCGTCGACTCGACGTACCCGCTCGACAAGGTGGCGGATGCAATCGCCCGCGTGCAGTCGCGCCGCGCCGTCGGCAAGGTCATCGTTAAGGTGCTTTAAGTGATGGAGGGGAAGCAGCCTGCAACCGAGTTGGGCTTCAAGTAGTGTCTCACCCCAGCTTAAGCTTTTTCGAGGTACCAACGTGCATTCCATGTTTTCACAGCCATTTCAGGTGATTCAGTGACGTAAAATGGGATCTGGGGAGGCCCCCATTTCCGTACAAAGATAATTCTCATCTCATCAATACAATCGCAACTCGCCCATCAGAAAGTTCACATTACCATAGCGTCCTCATTGTCCACACGACTCTAGCCGAGAACGCTGGCGCCTCCGGACCCACCGTCCACTTGCCCTCAGCCGCGAAGCCGAGCGTCCCTCTCGACGCCGCCCACCTCAACGTCCTCTAGTCGTACTCAGTCCACGGCACGGTCTTCGTCTCTCTCGACACTCCGCTGTCTTCTTCACCGCCAGATCTCGACCACCAGCCCCGACGCGCCTCCACCGCACGTGCCGGGCGGTCCTTCAACATGGTCGACGGTCCTTCAACACGAACCGCCCCTTCAAGATCGCCCTGAATCAGTTAGGCGAGGAACAAACTGAAGCGCCTGCGCTTCCGTCAGCGTCTCGAAAACTCCACGCTGGACGTACAGAGCCGAGTTGCACGCGACCGCAGCTCCACTCTGTCGAACCTACATCACTGCGCTACCAGTCCAGACCAGTCTTCGTACAAGGAAAATGCCCTAGCTGCTAATGGGATGCCACTCTCGCAGATTCGCGAACCCTTGGCAGCATGCAGCCGGTGGGCATTTCTCCAGGCACTTGATCACCTCGAGCAACGCATTCCTGGGATGGTGGTGACCGACGACATCAACGCGATGATTTGCGTGCTGGCTGCGACGCCAAACACAAGAACAGTCATCTGTGAAGACTCGCAACCACGGCAAGCACCTGGACCGTGAAGCCTTCATATCGATAGGACGATGTTCACGCGATGGCAGTAATGGCTGGAGCTTGATGTGACGTATCTTCGCGAAATGAACGTCAACTCTTTCGGTGCGAGCCAAGACATTACTTGTTCCGCATTGCCTGTTGTAGGGTCAGTCTCGCCTCCATCCTACACACCTCGCATGGCGCCGACCGCAGGATCACTTCCCGATATCTCGAGGGATCATGCGCTTTGCCAAGGCACCAAGCCAAAACCAAGTCCAAGGTCCTGATAGCCGCATAAGCGTACGCACGAAGACGCCGCCTTTGTCTTCGCGTGTCTGTGGTGCGTGCGACAGCCAACACCATGAGGATCACGATCGTGGCAATCCGCCTCTGGTTCGCTGCCGCATGGTCGTCGCACTTGGCGTCCATTCAAAGGCGCGGATCAGCTTTCCCGGTACCGGTACTGTAAACACAGACGTTCACACGCAAAAAGCCGGCCCACCCCTACCGGTATGTAAACGGCATGTTTGAACTTCCCATACAAACACCAACTATAGCGCGTATCCACAGCCCCCTGTGTAACCCGCCTGCATTACCGAACCTTGTCTTTGATTTGTGATTATTCAGCCGCCTGTCCACAAAAGCGCCACTTGCATTGGCTGAAAAGCTCACGTTGAAGTCTGAGGATCCACTCATCAGGTCCAAGCGCCTGGAGGGTCTCGTAATCACGCCTGTCGCGGGTGAGATTCGTTGAGAAAATAGATCTTTTCCAGTGGGAAGAGCTTGGGTTCCATTGTACTTTGCAACCCAAGACGCGGCCGTTGTCCTCCACCGCTCGTGCCACGCGCGACTCGTCGAGTTCACGCTCAAGATCTCACCGCCGCCTTCACTGCCGCAACGGCCATTCTACAATCTGCCCTCCAGCACTCAGGCCTCCCAGCACCAACAACCACCAAGATGTCCCCAGCTCCTGCTACCTTCAAGGCCGTGATCTTCGAGACCTACGGCAAGTGCGCCGACGTGCTCAAGGTCGCCACTGTCAGCCAGCCGACGCTTGCTGCCGACGCTGTGCGTGTCCAGGTCCACAGCGCCTCGATCAACCCAGTCGACTACCTCTACGTTGAGGCGTGGGGCGAGTACCTCACCGGCGGCAAGCCGTCGGCGGAGAAGCCGTACCGCTTCGGTCTCGACGCCGCTGGTGTCGTCGTCGAGGTCGGCGCCAGCGTCACCAACTTCAAGGCCGGTGACGAGGTCTACTCGCGTGCCGAGATCCCTGGCTTTGGTACGGTTGCCGAGTACATTGACATCGAAGCCAAGTACGTTGCGCCGAAGCCGAAGAACATCGATTACGACCACGCCGCCGCGGTGCCTCTCGTCGCGCTCACGAGCTACCAGGGTCTGTTCCAGCACGCCGACCTCAAGGCCGGCCAGCGTGTGCTCATCCTCGGCGGCTCGAGCTCCACGGGCGTTTTCGCCGTGCAGTTCGCCAAGGCCGTTGGCGCGTATGTGATCGCCACGACGAGCGCGAAGAACTCGGCGTTTGTCAAGTCCATTGGTGCCGATGAGACCGTTGACTACCACACGCAGAAGTGGGGTGAGGTTCTGGAGAAGCACTCGATCGACCTCATCTACGACTGCGGCATGGAGCCTGCCTCGTGGAACACGGACGCGCAGGTCGTGCTCAAGCAGAACACCGGCCGCTACGTGTCCCTGCTGGACATCCCAAACCCGATCGAGTCGCCGATCGGCGCGTCGCAGTACTTCATGTTCTGCAAGTCGTCGGGCGACGACCTCGTGAAGATCGGCAAGTGGATCGAAGAGGGCAAGGTGAAGGCGGTCGTCGACTCGACGTACCCGCTCGACAAGGTCGTGGACGCCGTCGCCCGCGTGCAATCGCGCCGCGCCGTCGGAAAGGTCATCGTCAAGGTGCTGTAAGCGCCTCACCATCCCGCCGATGCCTGTAGCTCTACATAGTCACATTTGAAAACAAAATACATTGATGTCAACACAGGATCCTTCGATTCATTCGTGCTATCACAGTCACAGCGTCTATCACGTAGGCCCACGATACTGGCACATGTCAGACAGCTTCACGAAGCGCCTAGCGCCTCGATCGTTTACACCACCAACTAAGCGGAGGCCGTAGTTGAATGCAGCGCGCGGTGTCCTGCAGATCCACATCCATGCTGTGCAGCTATCGCAACTTGAACGCATTGATTGATTGACGGACTGCCCCACATCCACACGGAGCCCTCTGTGCCTGATGTAAACAACCGCATTCATCAACATGCTTCGCTAGCGTCAAATATCAGGCAATCAGTAGATTCATCTCACGCTGCGATTGCCGGTTGCGACAGCATGGGTGGCTACAGAACCCCCCTCGCCATACATTCCCCAAGTCAAACCGTGGCGACTGAGAGCTCCGTGACAAGATCCGTCTTCATCATGCGACGGCCCCACGCTCTCTGTACAGTACAGTGTACACACGACAGCCAACGTAGGCAAGACGGACTACGTGTGTACCGTGCTGAGGCGGCGGCTGTCCACACGTGTCCCATTTGATTGGTCGAAATAGGTGATATATTCTCTTTCCAGCGAATAGTGTGGACTCAACATCCACCAATGCCATTTGATTGGTTACAAATTTAACGTGATGGATGATGTAAACCACCGTACCTCTTCGACGGATGGATCGACACGTTGATCTCGAACTTCGCCTCACGCGTCTCCCATGGGCTTGGCTCCGGTGGACGGGGGCGACTGCATCCGACGTCGGGCAGATCCGATGTCTTCCACCATTCTCCAATCTGCAGTCCAGCGCCCACAAGAAGAACCCCGCAGTATCCACCATGTCCTCCGTCCCAGCCACCTTCAAGGCCGCCGTCTACGAGAGCTACGGCAAGTCCAAGGACGTGCTCAAGATCGCTACCGTGAGCCAGCCTGCGCTCGCTGCCGGCTCGGTCCGCATCAAGGTCCACAGCGCGTCGATCAACCCAGTCGACTACCTCATCGTCGAGATGTGGGGCGAGTTCCTCACGGGCGGCAAGCCGTCGGCCGAGAAGCCGTACCGCATTGGTTTCGACACCGCCGGTGTCGTCGCTGAGGTCGGCGAGGGCGTGACCGAGTTCAAGGTCGGTGACGAGGTCTACTCGCGTGCCGAGGTCCCAAACTTCGGCTCCATCGCCGAGTACATTGACATCGAGACCAAGTACGTCGCCCTGAAGCCAAAGAACATTGACTTCGACCACGCCGCAGCCGTTCCTCTTGTTGGTCTGACCAGCTACCAGGGCCTGTTCCAGCACGCCGACCTCAAGGCCGGCCAGCGTGTGCTCATCCTTGGCGGCTCGAGCTCGTGCGGTATCTTCGCCGTGCAGTTCGCCAAGGCTGTTGGCGCTTACGTCGTCGCCACGACCAGCGCCAAGAACGCTGAGTTCGTCAAGTCCATCGGTGCCGACGAGACCATTGACTACCACTCGCAGAAGTGGGTCGATGTGCTCGACAAGCACTCGATCGACCTCATCTACGACTGCGGCATGGAGCCTGCTTCGTGGAACACGGATGCGCAGGTTGTGCTCAAGCAGAACACTGGCCGCTACGTGTCGCTGCTCCAGATCCCCGAGCCAATTGAGTCGCCAATTGGTGCCTCGCAGGTGTACATGTTCTGCAAGTCCTCGGGTCCTGACCTCGTCAAGATCGGCGAGTGGATTGAGGCTGGCAAGGTCAAGCCAGTCGTGGACTCGGTTGTGCCGATGGAGAAGGTCGTGGACGCCGTCGAGCGCGTGCAGACCCGTCGCGCCGTCGGCAAGGTCATCGTCAAGATCCTGTAAGCAACCTGTTTAGAGTGCACACAGTAATCCCAACCATCATTTGCTTGAATTCTTGTCGTCTTTACTTTTTCTCCGGTATCTAAAAAACAGCGTTGGCTCGTAACTACGTGTATGTTGAACAGGCCTGCAAGATTGGTCTGAAGATCTCAAACCGTTTTCGAACGGAGGCACGAGTCGAGCTGCAGGTCTCTTAGAGTGTGCTACTACGTAGTACTTCGAAGTACTAGTATTAATAACGCACAGACGTTGACGATGAGCGAGCCGTCAAACACATTCACTGGTAACGTACTCAGTTCAACATTATCGTCGTTGTGGTTCCGCTGCATTGGCGTGGCGCCAAACACCACGACAACTCAACTTCAACGACAACGAAGACGCATCGTCGTCATTGTGACGGTCGTCGAGTTCTCCATTTGCTCACTGAGAAGGCCTTTCGACCACCAGAATCGACGCATGACTTGTAGAAACACCGTAGGACGATCGCACTCACATCCGTCCACACTAGGACGGAAGGGAGACGGAACCCACCATCATTTCGGCCACTGCAGCACCATCACTTTCGCCACTACACGCTCACCAGTCGGGAATGAGTCAAGTGGTCAAACTGTGACTGAACATCCGTCCCGCCATCTTTATAGTTCAGGATTGACCAATGAGGCACACATGGATATCAATCACAGGCACAGACATCCGCGACTGGCATGGATCGTGGCATTGACGCACCATCTGAACTTCACTCCGTCCGCTATCTGACCATCATTCTTGCCACGACGGCATCTTCAATGTGGCAACTGCCATTCATCTAATCGTCCAATTAATTGCGCTCAAAAGACTCCAAATTCAACAACAACAACAACATTCATCTAATCGTTGGGTATCCGAGGTCGGCTCGCAATCACGAGACTAGATGCGTGCACGGCCATCTCCCTATCGTACGCCAGCCCTGCTCTTGTATCGTGCAAAGTGTTGTGTATAGTGGATGGTGGTTCCTGAGAGGCTTCGAGCTACAGCTTTCGTGAGCCACGGGGTGCCCGACAGTCGATGGCAATCGTCATTGTGCAAAGCTCCAAGCCAACAACACCTCACCACCACCACCACCACCTCACCATGTCCCAAGTGCCAGCTACGTACAAGGCTTACACATACGAGAGCTACGGCTCGACCGACGATCAAGTCGCCATTCGTCCAGTGGCGGCGACCCCGTTGCCGTCCAACCACATCCGCATCAAGGTCTACAGCGCCGCGCTCAACCCAATCGACTGGCTCCTCGTCGAGCTGATCGGACAGGCGATGATGGGGACTTCGCCTTCGAAGGATGTTCCCTTCCGCTTCGGCTTTGATGCCGCTGGTGAGATCGCGGAGCTCGGAGAGGGCGTGGATGCGAGCAAATTCAAGCTGGGCGACGCTGTGTACGCCATGACACCGTTCTCGAAGTTCGGCACCGTCGCCGAGTACATTGATATCGACCAGGAGTTCGTCGCCCACAAGCCAAAGACGCAAAGCTTCGATGAGGCTGCGGGCTTACCGCTGGCCGTGCTCACGAGCTACCAGGCTCTGCACGAACACGCGAAGATCAAGGCCGGGGAGCGTGTGCTGATCCTCGGTGGCAGCAGCTCCACGGGCATCTTCGGCGTGCAGTTGGCCAAGGCCGCTGGTGCGTATGTCATCGCGACGACGAGTGAGAAGAATGCCGCGTTCGTCAAGAGCCTCGGCGCCGACGAGGTCATCGACTACCGCACGCAGAAGTGGGTCGACGTGATCGAGAGCCACTCCATCGACGTGATCCACGACTGTGGCATG
>JAADXN010000759.1:0-16135 GCA_023337875.1 Pythium apleroticum | reverse complement strand
GCGGCCTGGAGCTGGTCGTCCAGCGACTGCGCGAACGGGTACTTGGCCGCATTCGCGTGCCAGTGCGAGACGCCGTCGCCGTACACGTGGACGCCCTTGCCGTGGAGCTCACCCACGACCTCTGCAAACTTGTCCAGCAACTCCACGCCCACAATCACGTGCTTGGGGTTCGCGACCTTGACGCAGTGGAGCAGTCCGTCGGCCATGAGGTGCGTGTTGAGCAGCGCCGTGACGATGCCGAGCTTGAGCAGCCCGAGCCACACGACCACGAACTCGGGGCGGTTCTCCATGAGCAGCGCCACCTTGTCGCCGGGCTTGAGCCCCTGGCGCAGCGCCCAGTGGGCCACGCGGTTGGTGGCTTCGTTGGTCTCCGCGAACGTCAGCGCGCGGTCTTCAAACACCATGCACGGCTTGAACGGCCACTTGCGCACGGCGTCGGCGAAAAAGTCCGGCAGCAGCATGTTGCGGCGCGCGTAGTGCTTGCTGCGCAGCAGCGCCACGGCCATCATGCCGCACTTGCGCAGGTCGTGCGAGAGCTTGAGCTGGTGGTCGATGACCATGCCCGCCGTGGCGGCGCCGGCGATGCCCACGAGCTTCTTGGGCGTCTTGCGCCACAGCTCCGGCAGATCCAGCGACGCGAGTTGGTCCATTGGGAGGCTAAAGTACCGTACGAGTCACGAGGCGAGAAGAGAAATGCGAAGGCAGCGGCAGCGGCAGCGGCAGTGGGTGCGCTTGCAGTTGATGGAGAGGGAGATGAGAGCCCGCCTGTGATGTGATGTGAAGTTATGCCGGTGCGAAGCGAGGAGTGGGCGTGCGCTTCTTTTCTCGGCGGAATCTGTCTGCAGAGCCACTCGCGCAATCGTGCGCGTAATACGCTTCAGGGGACAGTCGCACCGCCGCAGGAAGGCGAACGAAGAGGAGCTTGAAGTCAGCGAGGCCACAAGCCGAGATGGGGCGGAGGGGCAATGGAGAAGACGAACGGAGGCATCGCCTGCCGATCCCATCAACTTCACCTGTTTATCATTTCACAGAGGTTCATGGACTGCTAGCAGTCCATGAACCTCTGTGATTCCGAGGGATACACTCCACCAGTTGATACTTATCTAATTATACAGGATGTCGCTGTCAGTCGGCCAGACAGTTTTGGTGGATTTTCAGCCAATGAGGGATCGGTAAGAATGGTCCCGCGTAAGTTAACGCCGGACCAACCAGCCAAGCGGCAATGATGAGGATGCGGGTGGTGGGAGGCATGTGGAATATGGCGGGGATGCGTCGTGTCCCTGCGTCGCTGGCGCTGGCTGCGCGCCTGATGAGCACGGCGAAGCCCAAGGCGGCCGTCAACCTCACGCCGTATGCGTCGCCCGTGCTGCTGCGGCTGCATCCCGACCGCATGCAGCGCCATGCGAGGCGGCAGCCCGACGCCATGGCGGACAACGAAGCGGCGCTCAAGCAGCTGAACCAGTTCCTGGAGATCGCGGCGTTCGGCTGCAACAACGACGGCTACAGAGCGCGCAAGCAGATCCTGTCGCTGGCTGCGGACGCGCATGACGACGCCGACGCGCCCATCCGCTGGCGGCTGCGGTTCCACGTCCAGACGGAGGACACAGGAGACGAGTGGGCGCCCGTGGACCACGTCGTGGACGTGCCGGCGCCTCTGGTGCGACGCACGCTCGCCCACGGCACGCGTGCGGCCGCGAGGGACGCGTCGGATGCGTTGGCGACGCCGTTCGCGCGCGAGTGGCAGCGCACGGCTAAGCGCGAGCTCGAGCGGCTCTTCCAGGCCGCGCAGATCCCGCTGTACACGGAAGTGGACGATGATAATGAAGAAAGGAAGCCCACACAGTTGGCGCTGTGGCTGCAGGAGGAGGAGAGCGAGGAGGCCCAGTACGAGCGCGGCGTGGCGGCCCACAACGCGGCCGTGCACCGCATGCATCGGGACTTTGACCAGTTGTTCCAGGGCATGCTGGCCAAGGAGAAGAACATCGTCCACCCGACGACCACGGGCCTCGAAGACGGACCGAGTGAGTCGCATTGTATTAGGGATTCAGAGACTGACTGACTGACTGACTGACGGTTTTGTGTGTGGCAGCGACCCAGCACGCCATTCTGACCAAGCTCATCGCCCAGCGGCTCTTTTTGGAGCGGATCCCGGACCGCGAGGAGAAGCGCCGCGTGTTCTTCTGGCTCGCCAACATCCTGCTCATGAACTTCATGGAGCTCAAGCTCCACTCGCTCGTGTGGAACAAAGTGGTGCTCATGGTCACGAAGGACCCGTCGCTGGAGACGCCGCAGGTGCTGTGGGACAGCGAGAAGCCCGCCGAGGGCATGGCGCTGCTCATCCCGGTCGGCATGGACCCCTACACGCTCGTAGACGTCATGTTTGAGTACATCCAGGAGCTGGAACTCGCGCTGGACGAGAGCGCGAAGCGTCAGGTCAGCCGCGCGAGGCGACAACAGAGCCAGAAGCAGCGGACAGATCCAAACGCCGAGCCACCGAGACGGAGGAAGAAGCATTTCTATTCCGACGAAGTCTCTGCGATGTTCCGCAATAGATGAGCAGTCGACTGGAGGCGGAAGAGAGCGCTCTCGTGCTGCGTCGTGAGGTCCGTCTGGAACGTGTCGAGCAGAGACGCACAGGTCTTGTGGGCGCCCTCGAAAGTCGCCTCGTTCGCCTTGGAGCCGTGCTTCAGTGTCGCCGTTGTTGCCTGTGCGGCTGCCGCTGGCTGTGTGAACCGTAATAGACGAAACGCCTCGGCCGCGGCGTACATGCGGATCCTCTCTTGCTTGCCTTTGTGGGCGCCCTTGCGTTGCCGCACGGCGTACAACTTCCAGACGCGTTGGATGAGAAACGCACCGAGCTGCTTGCGCTGCCGCATGTGCTGGTGGAAGTGCACGACATCCAGTACAAGCTTCTCTTGTGGACTGAAGCGCAGCGCGTCGATGAGCACGACGCGAAGCAGACACGTGATGATGATGGTGCCGCCGACGATCGCGCCGAGGGCGATGGTCAGCTTGCCGCCCAGCGTCGTCGGCGCGATCTCGCCGTACCCAACGCTGGTCATCGTCACAATCGTGAGCCACGCCGCGTCATTCGCACTGAGCAGCTTGTCGTTGACGCCGCCACGCTCCAGCAGATTGAGGGCCGTGGAGGTGAGTGCCCAGTCGATGAGCAGCGCGACGCAGGAGAAGAGCATGGGGTGCTTCTGGAAGAGGAACTTGATCGTGAACCACACGGACGCAGCGTCGACGCGGTGGAACGAGGCTACAGGAACGCACAAGACGTGAGTCAGCTGAAAAGGAGAGGCGACGAAGACGGAGTTTGTCCGTACGGAGGACGTGAGCGCGCCGAGCGAGGGCCTGGACGCCGACAGAGTTGCGAAGGAAGCGGCCGAGTAAGTAAATGCGAGCGAGCACCAGGGCATCTGATGGGCAGAGACCGCCAAGTTAGTCGTGTGCTTTCAAGCAAGGAGCTGCCAGGAGGAGACGAACGAACCGAGTTTGTCGACGTGTGAGAGAGTGACAGTCCACGGCTGGCTGGCAGCCGAGCGGCGGTAGAGATCAAACCGCAGCGACGCGTGGTCGGGGACGCACGACGGCACGTGGAACCCACAGACCAACAGCTCCAGCAGATAAGGCCTACACATACGACCAAGTCACCTTAGAGTCTGGGAGGAGGAGCCTGGACTCGCACAATGAGAGACTCACCACAGAAGCCCGGAAGCCGGATGGAAGAACTTGGCTCGCGGAGGCAGCCGACCGGTTATGACATGCACTCGGCACACGATCACTGAAGCAAACATCCCCACACTAAGCGTCAGTCGTGTCACACCCCACAAGCCTCACACTGGCGTGCTAGAGGACTCACCGTAACGCCACGTGAGCGCCGCCATCAGCAGCAGCGACAGCGTGGACAGCACGGCCTTGATGGGCACCCTCGCCTCGTGGGCGCTCGCTGTCCACATGACTTCGCTCTCCACCATCACAGTGACGATGCTGGCAGCAGCGCCCAGCAGCATGGCGTTCTCAATGGCAGAGCAGCGCGCGTTGAGACGGCGTACGCTGTCCGCGTGGTGCAGCGTCGCGACGGTGGCTCTCCATTGCGGGTCGCCTTGTGACTGACGCGCTGCGATCTATGGGATGCAAGCACCATGATAAAACTCGCAATACTTGTGTCGTTCACGTTGTAGACAGTGGGGGCTCACCAGCGAATCGTAGCGTGCGCGCGGGGACGCGACGGCGGCGGCGTCCATGTCGTGTGCGCAAGTGTAGCTTTCCGTTTCTTGGAGCCGTATCAGGTTGCGTCTCACCTTGAATTGAAACCAATTCACCTGATTCTGGAATTTTGCTGAATTTGCAAAACTAGGGAGGTCTGAATGCGTAACCCTGACGTAGTGTACCCCACCGGCACTGGAAACGGAACCAGAAGGAACGAGCAGCTCACCACCGCAACAGTCGACATGATGGGGAACGGAAGCCGCATTAGCCTGCAGCGCCACCGCAAGGTCACGCTGCCGCCTGGGTACAGCCAGCTTGTACGTGTAGCTGTTCATTTGCTCTTTCGATTGGTGTGCCTCTTGGTGGCTAACGATCTGTGGTTATGATGCAGCATTGGATGCGGCTGACGCAGTCCGGCCAGGATCTCTCGGGTTTGCGAGGTCGCCCGCGACGCAAGAATATCCCAATGGATGAGGTGATGCAGCACAACACAGAAGACGACTGCTGGACGGTGCTGGATGGCAAGGTGTACAACCTCACGTCGTACCTCAAGTTCCATCCGGGCGGTGTCCACACGCTCATGATGAGCGCCGGCGGCGACTGCACGGCGCTGTTCAACGAGTACCACGCGTGGGTCAACGGCCACAGCATGCTCGAGGTACATTCATCACTGTCGCACGCACGTCTCGCTGCCACGGATGCTGAGATTGACGCGATTGCGTGTGGTTTGATAGAAATGCTTGATTGGGGACTTGGACCCGGACTCAGTCGCGCCGGAGAACAAGCCCGAGTCGCCATTTGCGCTTGACACGAAGGAGTGGAAGCCCTTCAAGCTCATCTCCAAGCAGACAGTGTGCAAGCAGACCGTCAAGTTCACCTTCGAGCTCCCTGCCGGCAAGAAACTGGTACGTTAATGGTGGCCGAAAGGACTCGTGTGTGCGTGGATTCTAACGGCGATTCGTTATGGTAGGGTCTGGAGATCCCAGGGCAGCACCTGAAGATCCGCGCGACGATCAAGGGCAAGTCCATCGAGCGACAGATCACGCCGACGTCCAAGTTCGGCCAGCTCGGATCGTTCGATCTCATCATCAAGATCTATCCGGACGGCATCATGTCGAGCTACTTGGACACGCTGCAGATCGGCGCGACAGTGGAAATGCTGGGTCCGAACGGCGCCATTGGTTACCCGTCGCCCAAGACGATCACCCACGGCGCCAAGGTCGTGCACAACAACGCGACCCACCTCGTGCTGATCGCCGGCGGCACGGGCATCACGCCCATGCTGCAGCTCATCCGCTCCGTGTTCGAGCGCTACGAGGACACGACGACCAAGATCACGCTGCTGTACGCGAGCCGCTCGCTCGAGTACGTGATCGCGTTGGACCAGCTCGAGCCCATGGCCAACATGTTCCCGAGCCGCATCACGATCCACCACGTGCTCAGCCAGGCCAGTCCGGACGACAAGAAGGAGCTGGGCACGTTCACGATCGGACGCCTCACCAAGGAGCTTCTGGAGCAATTGGCGCCTGCGCCGGCGTCCCACGTCGCTGCGTTCCATTGCGGTCCGCCGGATTTCGATGAAGCCATCGGCAAAGCGCTTCAAGAGCTCCAGTATCAGGAGAATCAGATCCACTGTTTCTGATCAGTGCAGGTTTTGGGGATGATTTTAGACTAAGATTCGAGACCAAACTATCGAACAAATCGGCAAAAAGCGTTTTTCGTAAAATGTGGCGCGAAACCCCCCACCCACTGAGATACACTGTTTCTTGCGCGCAGACAGGAGGCTGAAAGTTGCGGAAGTTGCAAATTTTTCACCATGTTCATTTGTGGGTGAAGTTGTGGCTTGAGAGAACGATTCTCTAGACAACTCTAGTCAAGTTCTCACCGTGTTCTGTGAAGTTAGCCACAAGGAGGCCGACACGCCATCACAAATCGCCTCAACGTTGGAGGGAACCAAATTTGGGTTGGCACCTATCTTAGGGATAGGTTCACTTATCTTGGCTACGTGCAGTCCAACAAACTATAGAAGGTATATCAATCAATCCAGGTGACTGATGTCAATGTGTGATAGAAACTTGATTGCGATGATTTATTATGTATTCAAGTAGATCGAATCTACATTTTGGAAATGACAGCGTAATCGCTATCCCAGCAGGCTCGGTTGGGGTTTCGAGTCGCAAGAACAGGCCATTTTTCTCTAAAACCACGGTGTTGCGCAAATTTTAGTGATTGCCCGCTTCCCGTCCGAGGCAGAATGGCGTGACACACAGCCATCTGCATCCAGTGGATGAGCCACTCTGGGTGCTCGCTTGTCCCGTCTGCTCCTTCGGAGGCCGCTTGTCCCTTCTGGCCAGGAATCTAAAGCCTTGTCTGCCTGGCCCTGTCGTCCACCGAGCGCAAGCCTGCAGAACAAAACAACGACGCACGCAATTTGTTCCGGCAAGAACAGACCCGCTCTCTCGGTCGCTCATTTCGCCTTCGCAGCCTCTAAACTGGTGCGGACGGAAACCCGTGGACATGCGTGCGGCGTATCTCCTGCTCGCCCTCATGGGGACCGCTGCTGTTGATGCGGCCAACATGGAAGCCGCGATCTCCGGAGGCGACGTGCTCGCGCGGAGCCAGGCGCTGTTGCTCTCCTCCTCTGCCTCTGCGTCAGCGTCCAGCTACTCCAAGCTTGCAGGAAGCGATCTCCCCAGTGACATCACAGCGGCGTTGGCGGCGAATTCTCTCCAGTGGGCGCAGCTTCCAGACCTCGCGCGAGTCGGTCTGCTCTGGGTGCATGGCTACGTGGTGTCCGATGCCTCCAACAGCGTGTCGGTCGTCAAGGTGTACACGTCGTGTGGCGCTCCAGCGAGCGGATCAAGCAGCGTCTCCACGAGCGAGGACGCGCGTGGCATCGCCATGGACCAGATCGCGCTCTCCTTGTCCGCGTTCACATCAACGCAGTGCCTCCACAACACGTGCGGCGTGTACCACCAGTCCACCAACACCAACTGCGATTCCGCGCTGTCCTCCCAACTGCTCTGCGCCGTGGAACAGATCTCCGGAATCTCGGTTCCGACCGCTACAGGATCGTTCTGGTCCGACGCCGGCGATGGCAGCACGGAGACGCCGTTCCCGCAGCTCTACTCCCACACGGTTCCGGTCTCCGCGACCGTAACCAACGGCGTACCCTCCAACGTAACCCTCGCCAGCATCCACCTGACCACCAAGGGTGCTCATGCGTCTCCGTCCTGCAGCACCTCGGGCGACACTGTGATCCCGTGCCTGCAGCTCACGGGCGCCTCGACCACTGGATCGCACGCGTTCTGCCGGCCCCAAATCGACGCCGCTCGCCTCCAGACGTTCCTCACAGCCGCCAAGACGCAGCTCCAGAAGAGCTCCTCGTCGGAAGCCACGCCCATCTCCAACTCGGCCTCGGACGGCAGCAGCAGCAGCTCCGGCCTCTCCACGGGCGCCATCCTGGGCATCGCCGGCGGAGCGCTCGTCGTGCTGGGCATTCTCGCCTTCTACTTCCTGCGGCGGAAGAAGACGCAGGGCGACGCGTACCACGCCGACCGCGACGTCGGCGGGGGCTTCGGCCGCAAGTCCGTGGGCCCACCAGGCAGCGGCAACGGCAATGTCGGCCGCCCAGACTACCCACGCAGTGTCAACGGCAATGGGAATGTGCCCCCTCCAGGTGCCAAGCCAGGTTACGGACGCACGGACACGACGCCCATCATGAACAACCGCGAAGAAAACAACGAGTCGGAGATCAGTCCGACGGACTACTACAAGGCCAACGGCAACAGCGACAACGGCGACGCGCCGCGTCCACGCACGACGAGCCGGCCGCAGTATCTGGCCAAGAACACGTCGGGCAGCAGCAGTGGCGGCGGCTCGTCGCGAGGCGCCATGTACAGCAAGACTGTGGAGGAGTACAGCGAGGAGTCGGAGACCATCTGCGAGTTCCTGACCGACCCGCAGATCCTCATGCGCCGCATCCCGTACGAGGAGCTCACGCCGCTGCGGCTGCTGTCCAAGGGCTCCTACGGCGAGGTGTTCCTGGCGCAGCTCGAGACGCGCCACGTCGCCACGAAGCGGCTGCTGCCGGAGAAGAAGATGCTCACGCGCAGCATCGAGCAGTTCACGGCCGAGATCCAGCTCATGTGCCAGCTCGAGCACCGCAACATCGTGTCCTTTGTGGGCGTGAGCTGGGACTACCTGCAGAACCTGAGCGCCGTGGTCGAGTACATGGACAACGGCGATCTGGCCGAGGTCCTGGCCCGCAGCAAGGGCCGCTTCACGTGGCAAAAGGAGAAGATCTCGATCTCCATGGACGTGGCCGAAGGCCTCGTGTACTTGCACTCGATGCGGCCTGTGGTGGTCCACCGCGACCTCAAGTC
This sequence comes from Pythium apleroticum, assembly GCA_023337875.1. Taxonomy (NCBI): domain Eukaryota; phylum Oomycota; class Peronosporomycetes; order Pythiales; family Pythiaceae; genus Pythium; species Pythium apleroticum. The sequence goes on along the minus strand of JAADXN010000759.1, from coordinate 7,535 downwards.
CAAGAACGTGCTGCTGAACAAGCGCGGCCAGGCCAAGCTCAGCGACTTTGGCGTGAGCCGCAAGACGACGGTGAACGAGACGATGACTTCGGGTGTGGGCACGCTTCTGTGGACGGCGCCCGAGATCATCGAAGGCCGCAAGTACTCGGAGAAGGCCGACATCTTCTCGCTCGGCGTCGTGCTGTCCGAGATCGACACGTGTGATATGCCGTACGCGGGCGTCACGGACGAGTACGGCGACCGACTGCCAGGCATGCAGATCGTGCAGATGGTGCGGCTGGGCGAGCTGAAGGTGAGCCTCGAGCTGGACTGTCCGCCTCGGCTACGGGAGCTCGTGCTGCAGTGTACGTCGCTGGATCCGGACCTGCGCCCGACGTCGATGGAGGTCGCGTACACGCTCAAGAGTATCATCGCGCCGTCGCTGCGTGTGTAGTAGTACGAAGCTACGCATGGGAGGAACACAAAGAATAGGAAGAACTCGAAGCGGACACCTGCGATAGGTATTTAATGCATCCATAGACAAACAAACCCCACTCCAGGAAATGCGTGTTACACAGAGGCGGGCCCTCACACTTGAGAAGACTCGCCATCTACAGTATACTTCGAAGTACTACAGTAGCCTTGAAGCAGAAACGGCTACAACCCTAGCTCCGAGTCCTGTTGCTGTCAGGTCGATCGCACGCTCTCGTTCTGATCGGCTTGATCCAACTGAACAAGTAAGTCCAGCTACCCAGATAGCTACACTTCGATCTCTCGCAGCTATAGATGTACAATGTGTCATCCGCCCACATGCGTGAAGCTACACTGCCACGGACTCTTGCCATGACTGTCTGTGTTGTCCCTTACTGTCTGTGGGCGAGAACTTCGCCGCCCACTCGTGTTGTTCCATCCGCGTGATCCAGCGAGCCTTCCGCTTCCTTCGATTGACGACTACATTCGTGAAAGATTGCCTGGCACATGACAAAAGGGACTTGATTCTCCATCGCATAACGTGTTGATTATTACACCGAATTGGAAACTTCCGCTGGTCGCGTCACGTGCCGTGGAGGACTCGAACGGTCACACGCTGGTATCCCATGCGGCCCGTTATTTGATTAGTCCGCTCTGGCAAACCACGCTGCCGCCAACATTGAGGAAAACCCAACACACGAACTGCAATTTCCACCGAAAGACTGTGTATCCTATCATCGGATAGCGGATGGACTCGGTGCGCGATCTCATGCAATAGAGAATTTTCATTGCGGCGTATTTGCCGAGTAGAGCCACGAATTCTGCGCAGTGCCGTGGCTCTTGAATTCCAAGTTGGCAGGAAGACTGAAACTACCGTACTGCCGACTGCGGGTTGTCCGTTGTCTGCTCCATTGGGCTTGTTCTCTCAGACGCCACAAGAACAGGGTACTCGCACTGGGTCACGATGAGGCGTCTGCCGCTGATGAAGGCGCTGCTCGTGCTGCTGAATGTATGGTCGACGGCGCTGACTCTGCTCACGCTGCCGGAGAACCGCATGGTTCAGCTGGTCACGGGCCGGTACGGCAGCATTCGCCAGCGCCTGCGCACGGGTTCCATCAACACGGACATCATCGAGGAAGGCAACTTTCGGCTCAAGGACCTCGCGACGCCCAATGAGATCGCTGACTACACGTTTCTCAAGACGCCTCGTCGAGACCCGAACTCGATGGGCGAATTCCAGAGCATCTGCACCACCATCAACACGAACACGAACCCTTTGATGTCGAACGTGTACGACGACTTATGGGGATACGGCCCGAGGCGCGTGCTGTTCCACGTGTTCAGCATCTCGGCTCCATTCTGCGATGTGCTGAACGTCAAACCGGCGTGGCGGGACACGTGTGTGAAGAACAACGGCGGCAACGCGACGGCGTGCTACCAGTATGTGCTCAACAACTTCGACGATCTCCGCAAGAACCGCAAAATCAGACTGCTGGTCCAGAAGGACATCGGCGGCCGTGGCGTGCCATTTCTGCGCTGCCTCTATCGCCCCCTCGAGGCGTTTGATTTTCAAGCCGATTTGACCGTGCATCAGACGTACTGGGAAGGAGGCGCGTACCACGCGTCGATCCGGACAAGTGATTGTGGCACGATCCCACTTGTACAGGACACCACCTTGCGCTACACGCTCTTTCAAGGAACGAACAAGGACGAGGGAGCCGAAATGCTGGTCGCGATGCCGCCCGTTGGCTGGTTCTCGAACCTAGTGTCCTTGCTGTACAGTGTTGTCACGCTGGTGATGGTTGGCCAGGGCATGCTGCTCGCGCTGTTCCACACATCCACGGTCCGCTACCTGCCCAACGGGGTCCGTATCAATGAGAAAAACGACAAGCTGCGCTACTTCACGCCTGCGATGGAAGCCGTGATCTTCGCGTCTGGCCACGAACGCTCTGTGGTCACGTTCAAGGGCAGGTGGCTGCTGGCCTCGGACGTGTGGATCAGCCACTGGCTGTACATGTACCTGAGCATCTTCGACGCAGTGGCCAACATCCGCATCACGTACGTCATGGTCCAGTACTCGACGTCGCTGCTCATGCTCAAAGTCCGCGTACCAAGCCTGCTCTTCCTGTTCTCGGCCGTGTACAAGATCTCGTGGATCATGTGTCTCGTCCAGACCATCGTGCGAATCTTTTTCAAGTTTGTCGCGCGCGTGCTGCGAGGCTTGCGACTCATTCGATCTCAGACACGCGAGAAGATTGCGTGGAATGTCGACGGGATCTCGATTTTCCTCACATACAGAGTCTACAACGTACTGCTGTGTCTGCTTACCCTCGCCCTCCTGGTGGTGAAAGGTTCACCATCGTTCATGGAGCGTGCGACGCCCTACAAGGTCGCAGCGTACGGCGGAGCGCCGAGGATCGCAGGCTTCTGGGGCAGCGAGATCATGTGCGACTTGTTCACAATGCTCGGGCTGCTCACCGTCGTCGGGCAGGTCGTGGGCGTCATGCTGCTCTTCACGAAGTACAGATATGTCGCCGACAACCGAGTCATGCGACTGATGCAGGCCCGGTACGTGATCTCCGGCTGGGACGGACTGATGGCCGCCGACATCCTGGGGCTGGACCCGCGCAACGACCATTTCCTTCTCAACAAAACCGCCCACACCGAGTGCTCGCTAGGCTCGCTGTTGCAGCTCATGTACATGTCGGGACCAAGCGGTCTGGTCCACACGGCGGGCGACTACATCTTCCACGACGGAGGCTTCTCGAAAGACCCCGTCAAGTTCCGCTACACCGTGACCCAGGCGGTGACAATGGGCTTGCTGGACACTGGAAACGGCTCGTCCACGAGCAAGTACGTAACGACGACCGTGCGGAGCCAACTCGTGACTGCTGCTGCCTCGGCGAACCTGACAGTCGCGAGAGAAGGCAAAGAAGAAGTTGCGGAGGAGCAAGGCCCCAAGACCAGTCTCTTCACGCGTCGAGTGCGAGTCGTGTCCGAAGGGTACTTCGGTCGCGTGCTGCTTGTGGATGCAGCCCAACCGGGCCAGCTGATCACAAAGAAGGACACAGGAACGCGGGAGTACGAGGTCGTCGACGCCTTGACCACGATGTCCATCCTGGACATCAAGTGGCTGCTGGGCACCAGCAAGAAGCTCCGCATGGAATGAAGCTGTTGGGCGAAGCCCCGTATACAGAGCTCGAGGATCTTCCACGGTGGTAGACACGACGTTATCACAGTGCCTGTGGTAACGGACAGTTGGGAGCGTGTCTGAGAGGACAATAGAAAATGGACGTGCATTATCGCAGGAATTCATTGCAACAAGTCTATTGTAAGGTTCTCAGCAGTCGGCTGCGGTTGAGGCGGTCAACATGGACGGTGTAATCTCCGGACGGGACGTGACATCACAGCGGCGTTGCCGGCGACCTCTCTCCAGTGTACACGACTCATGTGGCGCTCCAGTGACCGTCTCCACGTTCGCAGCCACGCAGTGCCTCCATCACGCGGTTCCGGTCGTTGCGTGTGGAGTACGAAGCTACGCATTGGAGGAACGCAAAGGATAGGAAGACCTGGAAGCGGACACCTGCAATAGGTATTTAATGCATCCATAGACAAACAAAACCAACCGCAAGCGAGCGAATCGAGTCTCCGATTGCGAGTATCTCTACATGTCTTCCTACCGCGCCTCGTTGTGTTGCAGCACGTGGGCGCCCGAGCCGATGGTCGTGATGAAGCTCGACGGCTTGGGGAACGAGTGGTCGCCGAAGAGCTGCGTCGGGTACCCGGCGTCCAGCGTGGCCAGCAGCTTCGGTGCATGCTCGCGCTGCATGAGCACGACGATGCAGCCGCCGAAGCCGCCGCCGGTCATGCGAGCGCCGTACACGCCCGGCGACTCGCGTGCGATCTCCACGAGCGCGTCCAACTGCGGCGTGCTGACTTCGTAGTCGTCCCGCAGCGACGCGTGGCTCGCGAACATGAGTTGGCCGGCCTCGGCGTACTTGTGGGCGTTGATGAGCTCCACGGCCTTCGTCGTGCGCTCGTTCTCCGTGATCACGTGGCGTGCACGCTTGAACACCAGGTCGGTGAGCTCGCTCTTCACGGCCTCGAGCTGCTCGAGCGAGGCGTCTCGCAGAGCCGCAATCGCTGGGAACTTGGTCTGCAGCGCCGCCACGGCCGTCCGGCACTGGCGCACGCGGTCGCTGTACTCCGTCCCGCACAGCTCGTGCTGCACATTCGAGTTGGAGACCACGACCACGACGTCCGGGTCCTTGAACTCGACCGGAGTCGACTCCTTGGAGCGGCAGTCGATCAGCAGCGCGGCGCCTCGCTGGCCGCACGTCGAGATGAACTGGTCCATGATGCCGCACGGCACGTTGCAGTACTCGTGCTCGGCGCGCTGGCAGAGCAGCGCCTTCTGCTGCTTCGTGACGTCCTTGATGTCGAAGACCGACTCGAGGAACGTCGCGAAGCCCACTTCCACAGCCGCCGAGCTGCTCAGGCCGCTGCCCAGCGGCACGCTGCTGGCAATCGCTGCCATCACAGGCAGCGCGCGGTGCGTCTGCGAGTTCTTGTGGTGGTCGATGTACATGGCCGTCACGCCCTGCACGTAGTTGGCCCACGAGCGCGGCACGCCCGGACTCAGCGACTTGTCGGCCGGGAACTCGATCACGTGCTGCGAGAACTTGGTCGAGATGACGCGCGACACGGGCGCGTCCAGACCGCCCTTGGCCGGCGCGCGCATGCCCACGACCACGGTGTACTTGTCGAGCGCCAGCGGCAGCACGAAGCCGTCGTTGTAGTCCGTGTGCTCGCCGATGAGGTTGACGCGGCCGGGCGCCGCCACGATGGTGAGCGCGTCACGCGGCGGCGGGTTGGAGGGGAAGAACGTGGCGTAGAACAGCGCCACGGCCTCTTCGACGACGGCGTCCAGCGACGCCATGGAGACCATTAGTGAGGATGAGGAGACGCGTGGAGTTCCGACGTGCGGCTTGGAATGGGAATGGGAGAAAGGCCCACACACGGCGCCAAGGTCCAAAAATGGGGTCGCGGGACCCAACCCATCTTGCGGGACCAACGTCAACTTTGTATAAGAGCGAAGAGGTCACCTGTATAAGAGCGTGCTGACCTCGTGGACCGAACAGCTGACTGAATGGAAAATGTTTCGGGAAGAGGAACAAGTGGAATTTCAGGAAACAAAACTGAAGAGAGCTGTGATTGGTGGATATTGTGAAGTTCAGTAGAGTGACATGGCGGATTAGTGACCAAATGCGCGCCAAAACACAACACAGAGAGAGAAACGAGAAAGACGGCGAGACCGAGAAGATGGTGCTGCCTGCGCTGCCACACAAGCTGCTCACGCTGGCGTTCGTCGTCAAGACGCAGCATGCAGTTGCAGGAGCCGCGGCGCCCAAGATGCAGGTGCTGCTGGGGCTGAAGAAGCGCGGCTTCGGGCAGGGCAAGTGGAATGGGTTTGGCGGCAAAGTGGACGCGACGGACGCCAGTGTGGTCGCGGCGGCCGCGCGTGAGATCCAGGAGGAAGCGAACATCACGGTGCGCCAGGAAGACCTCAAGGAGCGCGGCATCCTGATGTTCACGTTCGAAGGCGGCAAGGAGATCCTGGTGCGTGGGCTTGCAGTGTTTGTTTGAAATAGTTAACCCACGAACTATGCTGTGACTCACTCGGATGGGCGGTTGATGCAGGAGGTGCACGTGTATCTCTCGGACAAATTCACCGGTGAACCCTCCGAGAGCGAGGAGATGAAGCCGCAATGGTACGATGCCGACGCAGTGCCGTACGAGAAGATGTGGCAGGACGACAAGATCTGGCTGCCTCACGTCCTCAGCGGCAAGGCCGTGTACGGCCAATTCCACTTCGCCAGCGACGAGGACACCATGCTTGGCCACGACTTTGAGATCATGGAGCCTGGGAACCCGTAAACTGTAAATCAGCTTGGCACCCTTGATTATCACGGTGATACTGTCTTGCGCCTTTGATCGGTCGAGGTCTGTGATCTCTATTTTCCACTCGGATTGAGATGCTGAGTTTCTGAAAATTCAGAACTAACAACCTGTAATTCGGATAAACTTGGTCTAATCAGGATATTTGATCCCAAATATCCATGTTGAACCCAGTAAAAGAGATATTTAGCGGATTTCCACCAATCCATCTCATCAGTGAGGAGGGAAGCTGAGCTTCCAGCTCATGGCGGGCTGAATCAGCCCTGACTGCCGCCGCTGACCCACTCTCTCTGTATGTATGTGTGTGACTAGCTGACAAGTCTAACGGGCATGCGGGGCCGATCAGAATCCCCCCTATTCTCCATTTTGTTGGCGAAAAACACCAACGAAACCCAACCAACATCCCATGTCTTCCGAGCTCTGGCGTCCGTCGCCAACGACGCTCGCTGCGCTGGCCGGCGTGGCGGCCGCGGGCGTCGCCGTGGACCGCCAACTGCTTCTCTCCAAGGACGTGCGCGAGCTGCTCCCGTTGGGCGCGGTGCTGCGCACGGGCCGCCGCGTCATGCAGCGCAACACGCTGATCCCGGACGCGTTCCAGGACGCCGTCTCGCAGTGGCCGACGCGCGACTTCCTCGCGTTTGAAGGCCGCGCGCTGACGTTTCAGCAGGCGGACGAGGTCTCCAACCGCGTGGCCCACTGGGCGCTGCGCCAGGGGCTCCAGCCCGGCGATAAAGTCGCGCTGCTCATGGAGAACCGACCCGAGTACGTGGTCGTGTGGCTCGGTCTCATGAAGGTGGGCGTGGCCACGGCGCTGCTCAACACGCACCTCCTGGCCGACGGGCTGCTCCACTGCATCAACGTCGCGTCGCCCGCGCTCGTGGTCGTGGGCGTGGAGCTGCTGGACAAACTCCGCGACGTCGTGGGCCAACTGCCTGGCGTCAGCGTCCACGTGTACGGCGACGGCGTCTCGCACTGGACGCCTTTGCCAGCCAAATACCCGTTCGCGCAGTCGCTGGACGACCAGCTCGCGGCCATGAGCTCCCAGGCGATCGCAAGAAGCTACCGCACCAAGGCCGGCATCACGCCCACGGACACGGCCATGCTGATATTCACCAGCGGCACAACGG
>JAADXN010000758.1:0-16174 GCA_023337875.1 Pythium apleroticum | reverse complement strand
TGACAGAATGCCTCAACAGGACCAGGCTTTCTGTCAGAACGAGCGAGCAAATCTGCGTCCAGCCGATTTGTTAGCCGCCTCAAATCAAGGGCCAGAATAGGAGTTTGCGAGTTAATCGGGGTTACTTGGCGTATTTATATAACAATAAAGGGTTACAGATGTAAATCGGCCGCTAAATCTGCCAGATTTGCTATTCTTTTTGACATTTTGGCTGAATCCTGCAATACATTTTTCCACTAACGTTAGTTTGGATATTTGGCATTGACTGAGTATTATATTATATTGCATGGGCAACATCGAGTCACCACGACTCGAGGGTCACGCGCGGCGCACTGGTAAATAAGCTGCTCAACCCCGTGCTGACACTCCACGCGTCCACAGTGGGCTTGGCACTAATGAAGGCATCGTCCACCTTTCGGTGGATGGTCTCGTGATGCTCGCAGAGCCCCTGGGCCACGAGCTTGCTGACCATTTGCAGCATCACGCCCAGAGCTCCGCTGCTTGACGACGACTTGGGGCTCACGCAGTGTTTCATCTGGATCTTGGTCGAGTTGGGGGCGTTCTGGCTCACCGCTGTCCACCCGTGGGCTTGAAACGAGAGGTGCTCGGTGATCTTGGCCGACAGGAAGCCGCTGCCAGGGACATCCAGAGCAGGAGTGATATCGGCGGCCCAGACGATGACAACGCGGCCGTTGTCCACGAAGCGACGGCCCACGATCATGCCCTGGACGTGGCCGATCTGGAACGCCGAGCCGAGCGTCATGCGGAAGCCCTTGATCATCAGATCCGCGTCGTCGTCGCCTCGGAAGGGAGACTGCACCGTTGGTTGGGTCGTGCGGTCGGAGTAGTATTTCCAGATCGCCTCGCTAGTCGCCGCACAGTCGAAGGGGACGACGCGACTGTCGATAACGGAGACCAAGCCGTCGTCGCCATAGGCCGTTTGCTGTGAAATGGAGTTTCTCGACTGGAACTCGGCGTGGTTGAAGACATCCGTCGCCTGAATCATGAGCAGATCGACTTTGTTCATCAGCGTCTCACATAACGATTCCTCGATCATGTCGTCGTAGTCCACGATGTTGTTGAGGTGCTTGGTCATCGTGATTGGAGGCTCCAGACCCGCTGCCGTCGTCGGCGGTTGCGGCGTCGCTTCCAGCTAGAACACATACACAAGAGTCAGCATGGTACTCACAGCCACAGCTCACTAATTAGTGGCTCCTCACTCACCAGCGTCGAGCCGCGGTTGAGCGATCGCAGAAACTGTTGCGTGATCTTGCGCTGCTCTTCCACAGTCACGCGCAGTCGTTCATTCAGCGCCTCGGCCTCGCGGCGTGCGCGATGCTGGCGGTGGGCGACGCTTCGCCAGATCGAGATCTTCTGGCCCCGGTAAATCACCTCCGCAGACATGGGCGAGCTCTCCAACGAGCGAGCCTTAGAGCGGCGCGACCGCGCAAGCTCCAGTTGCGACTCCAGCTCACCCGCCTCCTTGCGGAGCACCATGAGCTCGTTCCGGACCCGCGTCGAGCCGCTCTCCTTGTACCGCTTCTTCGCTGCTGGGGCGCTGTCTGAGCCGTGCGAATACTGCATTGCTCGTGGCGCCAGCACAAATTGAGATGCTGCCGCGTCGCTGCCAGCATCCTCGACCTGGATCTCCTGGATCAGCGCCTCGCCGCTGGAGTTGCTGTCGTCCAGCAGATCCAGGATCGCCTGCAGGCTGTCGGCTTCGACGTCGCCGTGCATCAACGGCACCGCCGACGGCTCCATACTGCCATTGCCATTCATGAGCCACAGCGACGCGTCCATATTTCGCGTGGTTTGCCAGTGGATATTTGACTAATGCTCGCCTTCTGGTGCCTGGATCTGGTCCTGCAGAGCTCTTCGCCTCATTGCGAAACCGACTTCACACAGACGGACTGCTGCATGGTCTCACGCAAGCACATGGTCTCCTGGCTGCAGCGCCGCCCTCTATTACAGCAACTTGGCTGGGGTGTCGCATGACGCGCGTCGACGCCAACTGGCGAAGCGGGGAGCTACGAGCCTCCCATCCACGATACAGGAGGCGTTTCTGAGCTGAGGAAATCCAACCAGTTGGCCCATGTGAGACCTCTGCGAACGGATACCCACAAATCTCGCGCGTGATCATTACGGACAGTAATCAACTTCAAAGACTGAGCCGCAATGGCGAACTGGATGGCCAAGCCCATTCCAACTTGGAATGGAATCCAAGCCAGCATGCTTCTGGTGCTGCGATGTGGACAGTCACCCAGACGAGTGTACGACTCTGAATTCAGACAAGGGCGTCAGTGTGTGTGTCTCACACGCATCCTCAAGGCTCGAACGAACGAACCCAAGATGCCAGACACCGTGTCCTTCTGTGACTGGCAGGCAGGAGCAGGGCTGTAGTACTCCAAGTTGCTGTGATGCCCGTTGACTGACCTGACGTGTATCCATCGATCGATCCATTTATGCCCATTCTTATACATACAAAGGGGGGAACTACCGCAGTGTGGCTAGTTGGGGGACGCTCGTGTCGCGAGCAGCAGCGTCTCGACCGTCTCGTGCTTGAACTGGATCTCCTGCGTGAGCTGGTCCAGCAGGAAGTCTGTGAGCACGCCTGCTTGCCGACGGCTCGCTGCGGAGATGTTCTCGTCGAACGTGAGGCGGAACCGCTGCACCGACTGCACCATCGCGAGGGGGCGGTCGTCAGTCGAGGTGTTGGGCTTGCCAGGAAGCACGCGGATCCACGAGGTTTCGTTGGTGTGAATGCCGTTGATCGGGTCCGTCGACGTATCGTGTTGCTCGACGAACATGGTCGAAACGATGGCCCCCGGCCGGTCTTGCGTTGGCATGAACCGCTGGTACACGCCCCTGCCGTCGAAGTTTCCCTTGAGGCCGCCCATGTTCGCCGACGCGGAGAAGTGCGACATGATCTGGTCTTCATGGACCTTCAGCTCCTACAACAAGATCCACAGCCGCAGTGTCAGTTCTCCTGGTACTCACTTCGTCGCTCCGTGCGATCTCAATCAGCCTCAGTTACAATCGACATGTCTTCGCGGCAGCGCTTCTGCTCGGTCTTCTTCGCGATGTACTGCCACGCGGCGTCCAGCACTTGGTCTGTTCCGAATGGGACAGCCCAGGCATCGCGCAGTTCGAGAATGACCTCGTCCTCTTGGTCGTCCTTGACCTCGATGTCCACGAACTTGAGCGTGCCGTCGTGGAACTTGGGGAACGTGAACTCCTTGTCCATCTCGGCGTACATCTTCGTGATCAACGAGCATTGGCCCTTCTCGCTCACGTCGACGCTCACATTGATCGGAAGTCGTTGCCGCTTCGCTGGGAATGTCTCGTCCTCCTACAGAAGCCAATACAAAGTAACCGAAAGTCAGGATCCATCGACAGAACCTTCCACAAAAAGTCAACCAACCTCCATGCGTCTAGCCTTCTGCATGAGCTTCAGCAGGCCGCGTGCGACCTTCATCTGCGTCTCCAGAAGACCGCGCAGCTTGGCCTGTTCCAGCTCCGCCTTCTGTCTCAATCTCTGCTGGCGACTGGAAATGTCCTGCCACATCACCGCCAGCGCCGCCTCGACTCCCTGTCCCGCCCCCGCAAACACATCGCGATTGTCGTCCCCGTTCGACACCTTCTCTGCATGCAGCGTCGCCAACTGACCCTCCATCTCCTTGACTTTCTCGCGCAGGTAGATGATCTCCTCACGGCGCTTGTGGCGCGTGGACGCGACCGTCGACGGTTTCAGCTCCCCATTCCCAGCCTTGGTCTTCCGCAGCGTGACCGCCGTGGCGGTAGACGCCTTCCCACTAGCCTTAGCAGGGGTCTTGCGCTTGCGATCCGGACTCGCTGGTCCGTCCTCGCTGCCGTCTTCGCTGCCGCCGTCGGCTTCGTTGTCGTTCTCGTCATTCGTCGAGTCGGTGTCGTCCGTCACTGCGGGCGACGACGCCACGGGTACGCCGTTCACGGAGCTCTCGCAGTCCCAGGACTCGATGATCTCCAGCGCCGCGCGCAGCAGGTCCGGGTCGTCGTCGCCCAGCCAGTTCGTGGCGTTGATCGCGTTCATGGCATTCATCATCGCCATCTTCTCGCCGTTTTCCACTCTGGTCTAGAATGGCGCTGTGCAGGCTGCTCATTGGAACGCGAGTGTACCAGTGTTTATGGAACAGCCAGACAGGCGGGACCATCACTCTTTCCGAGCTAGCATCTGATCGCATCATGCTAAAACCCAGACTCAGATCTGGACCACATGCCACCTAATTAGCATATGTGGGAGTGAATTGAGGCAGAGGCGAGTTCCGGTGGAAGAGAACGCAGGGCGATGTGTATGGGGTGTAGTTATAGCTGGCTAGATGTTGGCGGTTGGTGGTGGGAGTGCATAGACCACGCGGCCGAGAAGCAGGGCCTCGATGGTCTCGTGCTTCATGTCCACGTCGCCCTTGAGTTTGTCCAGCACGATGTTTGTGAGCGTGCCGGCGTGTTGGCGGCCGCCAGTCCCTTCCTCGATGTCCACGAACGACGTGTTGAAACGGTGTACGCACTGCACTTGGCTCAGTGGCCCAGTCGTCGTTTCTCGCATTATGCCTTCCGTGAGTGGCACGACTCGCATCCAGACATCTTCACGGGACGACGTGCCGTCGAAGAGGCCAGGAACGCTTGCTTGCGGACCACCGGACATGCACGTGATGATCGTGCCGGGGCAGTCCTCTCTATCCTCACGGAAGCGCTTCAGCACCACGCGACCTTCCATGTTACACTTGACTTGGCCAACGAGAATTGACGCGAGGAACATGGACATCACGAGATCGGGCAAGACGATCTGGGCATCCTGAGGCACACAAACACTTCAGTCAGTCTTCTAGATCGGACTCACGATGATGAACATCGTGAACGCACCACTTTGTGCTCTGGCTGGCACATCTTTTCGTTGCTCTTCTTGACGGCGTATTGCCACAGCGCGTCGAAGACACGAGAGGCTTCGAACGGCATCACCCAGGACTCGCGCAGCTCCACGATGATGTTGTCCGTGCCGTCGTCGGTGACTTGAATATCGATGAACTTGGTCGAGCCGTCGTGGAACTTGGAGAACGAAAACGCCTCCTCCTTCTTCGAGTAGAGTTGCTCCACCCAGGCGAGATGCTCCTGCTCCCCCATTACAGAGCCGCGACCCAGTTTGGCCACCTTGGCGCGCTTCGGCGACGGGTAGCTCTCATGATCCTTTATACGGACAAGTCATCGAGTCAGCCTGTAGCTCCTGATTCCCCAAAAAGACAGAGCCGCTCACCTCGATGCGCCGTGCAGCCTGCATCAGCTTCATTAATCCCTGGGCCACTTTGACTTGCGTCTCCAGCAGCTTCTTCAGCTTCGCCTGTTCCAACTCGGACTTCTGTCGCATTCGCTGCTGGCGAGCAGCAATGTCCTGCCACGCCACGGCCAGCGCGTTGTCCAGGTCCTTCTTGATACCCAGTTGCAGTGCGTTCTGCGTCACTGTCTCCTGTACTTCCTCTAGTTGCTTCTCCAGCTCCGTCACCTTCTCGCGCAGGTAGATGATCTCCTCGCGTCGGCGGTGGCGCGTCGACGTGATCGTCGACAGCTTGAGCTCGCGCGTCGCGCCACGCGCCGTCGTGCTTCTGGTCGCGACAAATGGCTTCACGCCCAGATCAGGCAGCGTCCTCTTCTTCGCATTCTTCTCCACGGGCGCAGGCGCGCGCACGTCGTCGCCCGACTCGCCGTCGTGCTCATCGTTCGTGCTGTCCGTGCCCTCCGTGTCGTCCGTGGGGGACCCAGGCGACGTCAGCGAGGTCACGCCGCCCGTCACGGAGCCCACGCCGTCCCAGGCCTCGATGATCTCCAGCGCTGCTCGCAGCACCTCCGGGTCTTCTTCCTGCAGCCAGCTCATCATCCAGTCTCTGGTCGAATGTGTTTATGGTCGCGCAGGGCTTTCTGTCCTTGAGCTGTTCAGAGCGAGAGGCTAACCTCTAGAAAGTGATACTGTCTTGCAGAGGGGAGACGACCATCATTCCTCGCAGCCACCACCAGTTGATTGTGCAACACGTGGGCTAGCGACTGGGATGAAGACGTGAACATGCGGTAAGTATTCAGTAGCAGAGGTTTTTCTCAGATTCCAAAACCCTGGATGTGGTCCGGAGATCGTGTTCAGTAGCAATCGTGGTTGGAGGGAGTATCAAATGTCTTTGATGCGCAAGCAGCAGCCAAAGCCCCAGTGCAACATGGCAAGCAGCCGACAAAGCCCCCGTGCAACATGCGACTCAACAGCTCTGGCGTGCTCCTGTTGAGTCTTCTCCATCGACGGACGAATCCGATCGTGTTGGGGGCTACGCTGGCGGGAGATGCAGCATTGTGGATCCCACTGTGGTGGCTGGTGGTTTCCAAACCAGTCTGGACAGCAATGTAATACGTTACAATGTACGTTGCAATGCAATGATCAAACGTTGGCAAAGTCCAGCAGAGCGTCAGAGCCACGAAGGGCTGTAGGCTACAGCTTGTTGCAGTGGACGGCTGGTTGGCTCTGGTGAGACGGTCTTCTCCACGAAAGCCTGGATGCTGGTCTGGGTTCAGCCGCCTGGTTGCCTTGGATCTTCCACAGCAGACAAGAGCGGACAACACACAGTTTGGTCTGCTGCTGGCTGGTTCGTGTGTATTATGAATACGAGCGCGGCTGCATCAGGAGCATCTCCAGCACTTCGTGCTTGGATTCGACATCCGACTTGAGCTTATCCAACACCATGTTCGTAACGAAGCCGACGCGTTCTTGGTCTCCCGGGTCGACGACCACCAAGTCCTCGAAGATGAAGCGGAAGCGGCGAACGCACTGGACCAGCGACAGTGGATAGCTGCGTGTGGAGTTGGACGCCTTGGCGGTAGATGCTTGGGAAGGACCTGGAACGATGCGTAGCGACACATCCTCTTTGAAGTGGATTCCCCTATCACGGTTCGGGATGGGAGTTCCGTGCGAGATCGAGACGATGGCTGGCGTGCAGGCTTCGTCTCCGTCTGCGTGGAACCGCTTGGCGGTGAACTGACCCTCCGCTGTTGTGAAGCCTATCACGGAGAACCGTACGACGTGGACGTCATCATCGTGAACAAATTCCTGCATCATTGCCATCGCCGGTCAGTTCGACATTCAAAGAGCCAACGTTCGCCAATTCTGCAGACCTACCGTTTGTGCGTCAGGCGTGTGTTCCCACTTCTTCTGAGCGCTGCGAATCGTGTCCTTCCACATCGCGTCGAGCACCTGGCTGGTTTCAAAAGGCACTGGCGTTGTGTCGAGGAACTCAATGACCACGCTGCCATCGCTGTCGTCCGTGACCTGAATGTTCAGGAACCGCAGCGTGCCGTCGTTGAACTTGGGCAGCGTGAACTGGCTGTGGATATCGCGATACCGCGTCTCCAGCTCTGCGAGCTGGTCACGTTCCCGTTGACACATCGGCATTTGCGTGAGAATGAGCTTTTGTTGCTTGGTCACTGGTAACTCGGCTTCATCCTGCGTGTTTCACCACGACGCAGTGAGACTCGACCATCCATAACCACCAAACTCTAGTACAACATAGCAACAACACCCACCTCAATGCACCGCACGGTCTGGAACGCCTGCACGAGCTGCTGCGAGACGCTCACTTGCATCTCGAGCAGTCGCCGCAGCCGCTGCTGCTCCACTTCGGCTTTATGTCGCATGCTCTGCTGGCGAGTCGCAATGTTCTGCCACATCACCGCCAGCTCTCGACCGACTTCACTCGTGTCCTTCGTCGATTCGCCTTCGCGCTTGGACTGCAGCGCTGCGAGTTCTTGCTGCAGATCCTCGATTTTGTCCCTTAAGTACACGATCTCAGTCTGCCGCTTGTGGGTCGTGGACGCCAGCGTCGACGGCTTGAGCTGCCGCGTGGAAGTCGCAACCCGAGCCTTTCGGGTTCCTGTCTTTCCCTTCTCGACACTGCCTGGTTTGTCGTAGCTGCTTGTGCCGTTGGCTGACGGAGAACTGCCATCGTCGCTGGACGACGCGTCGGTCGTCGTGTGGCTCGTGTCCACGCCACAGGCTTCGAAATTCTCTGCGTCGCCCGCCACTAAGGACACCACGGACACCTCGCCACACAGCGCGTCACCATTGGCCTCCCACGCGTCCAGACTGTCGAGCGCCGCCCGCAGTAGGGCGCCATCGTCGTCGTCGCCGAGTGCCCAGTTCATCCTTTCTTCCTCTGGTTGCAATCAATGTTGTTCACTACTCCGTATCAGACTACACGGGTTTACCTCTTTAGAGCGATTTTACTTTTATCTAACAACAGAGGTAACACAGCTGTGACGTGTGTCAGCACCACAAACACCTCCGCTATCGGGTATCAGTTTCTTACGATCAGTCAATGTGCTCGCATTTGCAGATTCGCGCAGAAGGACGCAAGCCCCTACTGTGCTGTACGACCATGGAGGCGACGTTCACGGACGATAACGAGATGCTGCAGGCGGCGCTGGCCATCATCGACGACTGGGACTTGGAAATGAAGGCGCTCGCGAACGACTCGGTGAAGAGCGAGCACGACAGCGACGCGCTGTCGTACAGCACAGCCACCGACAGCGACCGCTTCAGTTCGAGTTCGCAGTCGCCGCTGTCGTCTCCGACGATCAGCAGAACTGCCGCTGCCAAGGCGCCTACGTCGCGACGTCGCAAGGTCCGCAGTGACGAGGAAGCGCAGCCCACGCAGATGCAGCGCCGTGAAGAACTCGTGTTCTTGCGAGACAAAGTGCAGGAGCTGGAGAGCCAACTGGACCAAATCAAAGAAGCCAACGAGGATGCGGTCGAGCACGACGCAATCGCACAGCAGCGCGCACTGGACGCGTCGTGGGTGTGGCAGCAGATCGCGTCGCGGCAGCTGGAGCACCGCCAGACGTCCGAGCGCGAGAATCTGAGGCTGCGTGTGATGGTCGAGGAGCAGCTGAAGATCGCCAAGGATCTCATGCGCGTGCTCGTCCACGCGTACAATCGGTGTGAAGAAGCGAAGCCAGAGGAGTGCAAGACGTTCAAGCGCGTGAAGCTGCCTCGTGATGGACTGGGAGTGATTTCGGAAGAGGTTCAACTACAGCGAGTCCAGGAGTTGTACGCCGAGTCGGACGCCATGTTCGCGGAGGCGCCTTTCGTGGGACGGCCGCCAGTGTTCCGAGACTTCAACGTTCGTGAACATGCGAATGGAGAGATGACGATCAACGTGGAGAGCTCGTGGGTGTTGCCCTTCCCAGTCGAGCGCGTCGCGGATGCTTGTTGGAACTACCTCGCGGCGAAGACAGGTCGTGTGGACTGCCAGTTCGAGCAGGTTCGTACACGATGGATTTCGTCTGATGCTCGGATTTACCTACGACGGCCTTTCTAACGGGGATTGTCTGTGGATGTGTAGCCTGTGTACACTGCAAGCGATGTACTCAGCAGTCGGTATGAGGCGTCTGCCACGGCGGCCCGGCTTGTCGGGACATTTGCTGGTCGATTTGTTGGCCGGCGATTCCGAGCCACGGAGACCAAGCCAGACCTGATGATCTGGGATATGCGGGGTGAGCCAGTCAACTTTAAGCCCATCTCCATGGACGGCATCCGGGTCCACAATGAGACCGTGACGCGTGTGGTGTGGGCCGACGGGTGCGCCGAATCCACGTCCACTTCGACGGAAGGCCGACTGGCGATGATCCAGAACTGCACTCGTGTGCACATCCAGTTTGCCGCTTCAGAGACTGCCACTCGCAGGCGTCGTGTGGGTGCGATGACAAACTACGCCATGTTCATCGTCGAGTCGGAGCTCTACTGGAAGCAGCGCTTGCTGGAAGAGTTGCTGTTGCAGGGAGCGCGCGAATAGGAGTCTGGTCAGGTTTGTGCATTGAACTTTACTAAGGATGTTGAAAATGAGTGTATTTCAAGGCGTTGGGCTATCTTGGCGGCTGTCCCGTGAAGGTGAGAGACTTTCACTTTCCTGGATGATCGTCATGATGCCAACACTGGACAAAAGCGTGGCTCTGGGCAGCTTGAATAGGTTGTGAGAATCCTTCTTTTTCCTGCAGGCGTCCCCAATCGGCCTTCGTCCAGATCGGTCCTAACATCCTTCAAATGAGTGTTGAATCGATTTAGATGCTGGCTTACTTTGCCCTCGGTTTCGACAAGGTGTCTTTGATTGATTCAAACTGAAACAGTTGGCAACCCCCAAATGATTACCGTCCGTAATCCAACAATCTTTGGATGTTACCGACTCGTCTCATTTCGTCTCAGTCGCAGTGGAGATCCATGGCCTCCGAGCGTTCGTGTGTCGCAGAGGCGCTCCCCTCCCCTCCCTCGCCACGCTCAGCGGCGAGCCCATGCACGAGTCCAAGCCCACGTATCTTGTCCGCAAGGTGAGACTTTGGATTTCTTTCATGATGCCACGTCCGACTCATTGAGTTCGCGCGGTCGGCGTTCGAGAGACAGGAAAGCACGAGCATGCGACGCGGTGGCCTGAGCTGATCGTGAAGTATCTCCATGAGTATACGGTGTAGAAGCGCATTGACTTGACCGAAACTCCACGTCATAAACGTGGTTTATGTGTTCGAAGTAAGACCACGAGTTCGCTGTAGCGATCAGGCGGATAACTTCGACATTTCGACATAGATGAGACCTGCGCATCGGTCTTCAGGGGTTTCCCCGTGCGCAATGTCATCTCACACTGAGGCTGCGTCGGTCGACTCACCCATTCCGCAGAAGCAAGTCTTCCATCAGTTGCTGCTTCCGAGTGATCTCAGACTCGGCCGCGAACATGGCGTAGTTGGTGAGCGCGCCAACGCGACGGCGGCGTGTGGCCGTCTCCGCCGCAGCGAACTGGATGTGCACGCTGGTGCTCATCTGAATCATCGCCAGGCGGCCTTCGGTCGTCGTGGATTCAGAGCATCCATCCGCCCACACGACTCGTGTCACTGTCTCGTGGTGGATCCGTACGCCGTCCATTGACATCGGATCCAGTGCGCGCTCTTGCGTTGGCTGCTTTGTGTCCGCACTGTCGCCCACCACGGTGCTGCTACCGTTTTCCTTGATCTGCTGCAGTTGGCTCTCCAGCTCGTGCACCTTGTCACGCAGAAACACGAGTTCGTCGCGACGCTGCATCTGCGTCGGCTGTGCTTCCTCACCACTGCGGACTTTGCGACGTCGTGACTTCTTCGTCGGTCCTGTAGCAGCAGTACTGACTAGCGGTGGAGACGACGCAAACGATTGCGAGCTCGAGCTGGCCACGTCGCTATCCGTCGTAGAGCTCGGCGACACCGCGTCGCTGTGGCGCTCGTCCCTCCCCGTCTCGACCGCGGGCGCCTTCAGCTCATCGTCCCACTCGGCGATGATGGCCAGCGCCGCCTGCAGCATCTCGTAGTCGTCGTCCGGTGAGGATTCCATTGTGATCTCGGGATTTCGTGATCTCACCCGCCACACAGATTAGCGACTGGCAATCCAAAACTGGACGGCCGCACTGTGACGCGGTATCTCCTAACAGAGGTTGACGGAACCTTTCGTCCAGAATACTCGCTTCATCCCATGCTTTCCAGACACCAGTGCAGCTCCAGTCGGTGCGACGTGAGAGATGAAGCCCAGGCCCTCGTGCTGCTCTCCAATCCCAATGACGTCACGCTCCTGCATTTCCTCGAGCACGACACGCAGGAGACGCCGCCGACGGAGGTTGTGTGAGCCCTCATCCCTTCTTAGAAACCTACTAGTGCGAGTGCGCGGTAAAAGATATGGACGATTGCAGCACTTGCTCCTCTTGTGCGTACTACTTCTTCCTCAACAACACAACGGAGTTGGCATCTCGTTGGATGCGACAGGGTGGGAGAGAAACCCAGCCTTCAGTACTCGACGTCCACAAGTTGGAGATCTCAGATCACGGATTTTATCGCCTTCAATGCCTACGACTACTGCACCCACGGGCCATTCTGTAGTACAATCCTAGTTCTCGAGCACGACGCGGTAGCGGGCCTTGCCCTTGTCCACGAGATCAATGCCGTGGTTGGCCTCGCTCATCGCCATCTTCTGGATCACAGGACGCACGTTCCGCTTCGCCGCCAGCTCCAGCATCTCCTTCGTCTCCCTGATGCCACCAATGGCGCTGCCCACGAGAGAGATCTTGGTCATCAGCAGCACGAAGGGAGACAGCTTGATGTCGTCGTTGGGAGCACCCACGAGCACCAGCTTGCCTCCCTTCTTGATGCAGCTCATGTACGTGTTGAATGGCTGGTTGACGGCGTCGGCCGTCACGAGCAGCATGTGCACGGACTCGATCGCCTTCTCGACGCTCGCAGGGTCGCTGAGCAACACGAAGTCTTGGGCGCCCATCTCGCGCGCCGCCTGCTCCTTGTTGGGCGAGTGCGAGAACGCCACAGGGATCGCGTCGAGCGCCTTGGCGAACTGCAACGCCAAGTGGCCGAGGCCGCCAATGCCCACGACTCCCACGCGCTGGCCTGGCTTCAGGTACTCCTTCAGTGGCTTGTACACCGTGACACCAGCGCACAGCAACGGCGCCGCGTACTCGGATGGGATCTCCGACGGGATCTTGAACGCCCACTTGGAGTTCACGCGCACAGCCTCCGCGTAGCCACCGTACGCCTTGGCGCCGTCGGGGTACTTGCTGCTGTACGTCAGCACCCTCTTGCTGCACAGCGGCTCGTGGTCGGTCGCGCACTGCTCGCACGTGGCTGCGTCCAGACAAGCATACACCTGCGCGCCGACACCGACGCGGTCTCCGATCGCGAGACCAGTCACCGCCGAGCCCACAGCAGTGATGCTGCCGACGATCTCGTGGCCGGGCACCACGGGGTAGTCCTCGCTCTTCCATCCGCCGGTGATGTGGTGCAGGTCGGATCCGCAGACGCCGCAGTGGGAGATGGCGATCTCGACGTCGTCGTCGCCGAGCGGACGCGACACGTACTCGAACGGCTTGACGGTGAGGCCCTTTTCGTAGGCGGCGTAGGCCTTGATGGTGCGAGGAGCGGTAGCCGACATGGTGATAGAGGAGGTGGTAATGGGAGTGGTGGAAGTCTTGCTTGACGAGTTGGGGGAAAGTTTTGCAATGAGCTAGAATGAAGACGGGATGCTGGACGCAGGGTCTTTCCATGCCATCAAGTGTGGCCTTCTTCGTGGCCGTAGGGATACAGCACCAATGGGTCTCATCGTGAACGTATTGATCGATGACACAGCCAGCGACATGGGAGGTGTAGATGTGTTTACAAACTGTAATCAAAGCCACACCAACAATGTTCGTACCAAGTGCTAGAGGTTTCCAAGACGCGAGCTGGCGTGTGGCTCATCTTTGGACTGGCTCATGTATCAAATATTGGAGACTTGTCACTCGCCTGTATTCCCAGCCGCCGATCATCATCAAATTTCGAGCAGAATTGATGATGATCTGTGGCTTGGTGCTATCTCCAAGGTTCTTGTTGCACAATCGCAGGAAGATCGAGGCGCGTTGGCTATGATTGGTGGCGTCACAGACACGAGCGTCGCCTTAAGCGAAGCCGGCCGGCGAATCGTAATGTGATGCGATCGCATTAAAATGGGCAAAGCTCGCCACCATTGTTGTTATCTTTGTTTTTCATTCCAAAATTTTCTCACTGCGATGACGAGCCACGTTTCAGCGTCACTCCCTCTTCCTCGACCTCCACGATGGCAACTCCCACTGCAACTCCCTACACTCTCCCAGCGTCGTACTTCTACCTCGACAAGGCTGGTGCCGCCATGTACGAAGCCCACGGTGGTGATGAGCTTTCGACTCGATACAAGTTCAACGCAACGACCGGCGTCATGTTCGATGCGTGGCTGCAGCACGTCTAGCTCAACAGCCACGGCGCCGAGGTAATCAAGCCAGGCGAGGGCCGTGGCCTCGTTAACCAAGAGCGATTGAATTGAGGTCTATTGGTTTCTCTGTTAGAAAACGTCCTTAGCCGGCCTGGGGCCCAAATCGTTAACCAAGAGCGCTACCTCCCCAGTTTCCAGACTGCAGAGCAGATCAAGTCGGTCGGTCTACCATCGGACGACGACGAGAGCGGTGCTGTTGTGTCCCTTATGTATCAGATCACGCAAGCGGGCTCGTTGCCGATTGCCGACCACATCGCGCTCGTGCGTTTCATCCCAGACCACTCACAGGAGACGCCGCAGACCGAAGTTGTGTGGAGCATCAAGTTGAAGCTCAAGTCAGACGTCGAGGACCATGGTCAAGCCTTGGCGAACATCGCTAAGTTGCTCAATGCGGGGCTTTTGGGCCTTGCGGAGGACTTCGAGAAGGCCTCGAGAGGTTAGTTGGACGCACGATGGGCTCAACATCGTCCCGCCGAAGAAAATTTGAGGCAAGACGTGAAGAAGCAAAAGTACACAACAACAAAAAACCATTCTGTATTCATCGGCCGGGATGGAATGAGGGCACCGTCACTCGGCCGCAGCCTCGCTTGCATGGTGTAAACGTATGGAGAGCTAAATTGGATTTCTATTCGCCCAATGCTCCTGCTGACCCCGCCAAGTCTTCGGTACATGACACTTCTAAGGATCCATCTCTCCATGCCTGCATTGATTCATGACCGCAAAGCATCCCATACACCACCTGTCCGAGTGCGTGCAATCAGTGTGACGTTTACCTTTCAAGTGGCTTGTCGGTCCGTTGGGCAGGTCGTAGGTCCGGTTGCTGGTATTCTCGTCGGCCCGACCGTTGGTGTCCTCTCGGACCGCTGCACCAGCCGCTGGGGCCGTTGTCGCCCGTTCTTGGCAGTCGCCACTCTGCTCAGTGTGATCTGCTGGATCCTCATGGGCTACACACGTGACATGGGGGAGGCGCTGGGCGACTCAGGCCTCGGCTCGGAGAACCGAAAGTGGATGTCGTTCTTCACGGTATTCTTTTACATCTGGATGGACATGACCGTGAATGTAGTGCAGACGCCGGCTTTCCTGTTGGTCGCAGATCTCGCTGGGGACCGTCAGACGACTGGGGCTGGGATCTCTGTCGGGTGGGGCACGCTCGGCCAGATCGTCGTCGCTGCTTACATCGAGATCTTCGGTCCCGTGCACGAGTCGCTCCACTGGTTCCTGTTAGGCATGCTCTCCGTTGTGATGGCTGTGAGCGTCGGTATCGTGTGCATCGTCGTGAAGGATGTGCCGTTGCAAGTGGACCCGACGGAAAAGAAGTCTACCCTTCAGGGCATCGGCGAGGCCTTCTACTCGATCTACAAAGGTCTCCGCTCGCTGTCGAACATGCTCGTGATATACTGCTTCATCTTCTTCAGCGTGCAGTACGGCTACACGGCGTACAACGGCAACAAGGGTCAGTTCTTTGGCTTGGTCGTGTACGACGGCGACGCCGCCGGTGCGGACCAGTGCGGTGCCATCAACAACTGCACCGAGGCGCAGCATGACTACAACCGCGGTGTGAGGCTTGCCGGTGGGACGACGGATCTGCTGTTCAACTCGGTGGGCTATGTGTACTCGTGGGCGATCCCTCTCCTGGTCAACAAGTTCGGAGCCAAGTGGGTGCTGACGTTCTCGCTGCTGCCTCAGTGCTGTCTGGTCATCATGGCGTTCTGCCACGTCGTGGCTATCGACATGCTCATCGTGGTCACCACTTCGCTGTCACAGGGTGTCGTGGGCGCTCTGTTGGTACCGCTCATCGTGCACGTGTACGGCAACGACGTCGACATCGGCATATATGTGGGTGCCTTGAACTCGGCCAATTGCTTCGGCCAGCTTCTCAACTTCGCTATCGGTGCTGCGCTCGTGGAGATGTCGATGGGATACAAGCTCCCCGTGCTCCTCGGCGGCATCATGAGCGTTGTCGGCGTGTTGACTTGCGCGTTCTTCCTCAAGCTCAAGATGCACTCGTTGTAACGTGGAACGCGGACGTGGTCGGCTTCGAGATGGCGCTCAGGTGGATGTGTCACGCCAGATCGTTTGGCTCACTTGATTTTCAGTCATTGCATAATTGAGTTGTTTCCATCTAGCCCCTCTTGAGGTATTCGAGTCTCCTACTCAGCTGGAACGACTCTTCGAGCGAGCTACCACTCAAACAGGATTCCGGTCGGTAGACTGGAACAGATTCCGACAAGGCGAGGTGGCAAGCCAGGCGACGACAGGGGCACCGAGCACTCTTCCACTGCCGGAGGGGGGGGGGGGGGGGGGGGGGGGGGGGGG
>JAADXN010000757.1:0-16190 GCA_023337875.1 Pythium apleroticum | reverse complement strand
CGATGGCTCAGGCGTGGCCGATGATGGCTCAGGCGTAGCCGACGAAGGCTCCGGTGTGGCCGATGATGGCTCAGGCGTAGCCGACGAAGGCTCCGGTGTGGCCGATGATGGCTCAGGTGTGGCAGACGATGGCTCAGACGTGGCCGACGAAGGCTCAGGCGTGGCCGATGATGGCTCCGGGGCGGCAGACGATGGCTCAGGCATAGCCGACGATGGCTCTGGGGTCGGAATTGATGTCGCTGTGCTTGGAGCAGGTGCAACAGTAGTAGGAATCGGCTCTACAGTTGTTGGGGCCGGAGTGGTCGCAGTGGGAGCTGGCGTCTCCGTAGTTGGCACTGGTGCAGCACTCGTTGGAGCTGGGGTCTCCGTAGTAGGAGCTGGTGTAACGGTGGTTGGAGCTGGCGTCACCGTAGTTGGAGCTGGCGTTCTCGTAGTTGGTGCTGGCGTCACAGTTGTTGGCGTTGGTGTTTTTGTTGTCGGTGCCGGCGTGGCTGTCGTTGGCATTGGTGTCGTCGTCGTTGACGCTGGCTTGGTTGTCGTCGGCACTGGCGCTGCTGTTGTTGGAGCTGGCGCAGGCGTGATTGGGGTCGACCCGTCACACTTCTGGTAGACGACGTAGACTTGGACCTGTCCACTCACTGTGGCGTCCACCGAGTCTATCTCGATCTGCACGTCCTCTCCACCCGGGCCGGGCTTGTAGGCGATGGCGGCACTGTTGATACGAAAGTTAGTGGAGCCTCCGCACGGAGACCAGATCACCGACTGCATGTTGACCTCGCTGGACGCGTAGATCGGCTCGTCGGCGCCACGCTCGTACCGCCTCGTCATGTTGGGGCCAGCCTGCCCAGCGAAGAAGTACTCGTTCGTCAGTGAGCCGTAGGCGAACTCGACATTCGGGACGTACGCGTATCCACGGAAGTCGACCTTGAAGAAGCCGATGGAGACGCCTGGTATGGCATCGACTGGCAGAATGAAGTTGCAGGATTTGCGAGAACGGTTGATATCTGGAGTGGTAGACACCACGTAGTTGGAGAACAGGATAGAAATACTCTGTCCGTCGGCTGCGATCTCCGCGTGAGCGGTGCCTTGCGGGCAGCCCGATCCGAAGAGAGTAGGAGCGCGAAGCGTGTAGACTGGAGACGTTGCTTGCGCGGAAGCCTTGCTGACGAACAACGAAAGCAGTAGTACGGGGAGTGAGAATGGAGAAAGCATGGTGGCTGCTGTAGGTAGTACGCCTCTGGCCTGCTGCGGGTGCCGACTGAAGGACGTGGTGGGTAGTCGGTGGGATTCCGAATGGCGTCGCTGAAGCCGAAGCGAGCCGGCCATGGTCAGCGGGCCGAGCCTTTCGACCACTGCTACACGTTCTTCGTATCATATCGCTGGCCGTTCCCAGCACGCAGGTGGAATGTTCTCTAAGTTGCGCTCGACCTGATCAAGGCGCTATGACACCCCACACACTCAGTAACGACTGCGTGATGTGAAAACCGTAGCTGCTGAGCAGCGGGTCCGGCCCGCAGTCCCATGGACAAGAGGGTCCATGGCACTGGATGCAGCTCCCGCCATGGCGGATTGCTATGCAGCTGAACGCGGAAACCGCTGCGGCGTCGCAGCTTGAGTCAAGATACAGCGGGTAGCGTGTCTGCAATGTTCCGCGAAAGGCCGCACAAAAGTGTAGCCATGTGGGAGGGTACGGAGTAGCTCACTATGTGGACCACATCGTCATACGGTGCCGTGTGTAACCCTGAGATCTCGCGTGGACCACATAGAGGGTGTACCCTCGTCGTCACTTCGTGCGGAAATGATTCCTGTGCCCATCACTGGCTTTGTGGCCGGTGCGGCCGGCGGTCTAATTGGCCTAAGAAGTGTGGGTGAGTCAGTTGCGTCTCTCTCTATCTCACGCACCAAGAGTGGCCTTGGTCGAGTCGACCTAAACGCAGGACTCGCCGGCGGACCTAAACAGAACACCGGTCGGGACGGCGCGTCAGCCGCGACCAGCCAAGAGTCTAAACACGAGCGCAGCCGCCCGCGAGACTCCCTCGTCAGTCAGTTGAGTTGACCCGCCCAGCTCAATCCACCCGACCGGCGCGCCGTGTCGTTTAGACTTTGGACCTTTCGGCACCTCGCTTTAGACGCGTCCAGCCAAGCAAGTGCCATGAGCCGCTCGTCGTATGGCGCCACCGCCGCTGCCACCGCCAAGCCGCGGCCGCCCACGGACTACCTGTTCAAGTACCTCATCCTGACGCAGGTGTGGATGTACCTGGAGGCCGGCGCCGTGCCGTCGCTGCTGGAGCAGTTCACGCGCACGTTCCACCTCAACCCGGAGGAGCAGGGGCTGCTGGGCGCCGTGGTGTACATCTCCATCTCGGTGGCGTCGCCCTGGTGCAGCACGTTCTTCCGCCGCGTCGACCCGCGGCTCGTGCTCGGCGTGTCGCTGGCCGTCAACAACGCCGCCGTGCTGCTCTTCGCGCTGGCGCCCACGCTGCGCTGGTACTCCAAGCCGCTGCTCATCCTGCTGCGCGGGCTCGTGGGGCTCACGCAGGCCTTCCACTGCGTCTACTCGCCGCTCTGGGTCCACGAGTACGCGCCCGCCGCGCAGAAGGGCATGTGGATGAGCTTCCTGCAGGCCGCCACGCCCTTCGGCATCACGCTCGGCTACTTCGCCGGCTCCGTCACGGTCTGGTCGTCCTCCAAGTCGGCCGACCTGCCGTCCAACGCCGCCGACATGCCGCTCTTCGCCGACAACTCGACGGCCGTCGCCGTGGCCATCAAGGACGCCGTGCTCAACGCGAATCTGCTGGGCGACGTGGCCACGACCGACACGGGGCTGTGCCACGGCATCTTCTGCTGGCGCTGGCCCTTCCTGTTCCAGTTCCTGCTCGTGCTGCCGCTGTCCATCCTCATCTTCTTCGTGCCGCGCGAACACATCGCGATCCACGAGACCAGCCAGGCCACGCTCGTGCTCGAGGACGCCGGCGACGACGACGACGACGGCGACTCGACGGGCGACTCGACGGGCGACGACGCGCTCGTCAAGACCCACGAGACCACGCGCTTGCACGCCGCGGCGTCCATCAACGACGTGGACGACGAGCTGTCGCCCAGCACACAGCGGCGGCAGCTGCAGCAGCAGGAGGCGCACATGTGGACCAACCTGGCCGAGCTGCTGCAGCAGAAGGTGTTCGTGTGCATCGTGCTCGGGCTCTCGGCGCTCTTCTACGTCGTGGCGGGCGTCCAGTTCTGGACCACGCTCTACCTCTCCACCAACACGGACGACTCGCTGTACGAGATCCACTCGGCGTACCTCATCGTGAGCGGCACGGGCCCGATCCTCGGCGTCTTCTTCGGCGGCTGGCTCATCGACCAGGCCGGCGGCTACTCGGGCGCGTACCAGCAGCCCAAGGCGCTGCGCATCTGCATGGTCGTCGGACTGCTCGGTTGCCTGTCGTCCATCCCCGTGACCTTCGTGCACAGGACGCTGTTCATCGCCATCTTCCTGTGGCTCATGCTCTTCTGCGGCGGCGCGCTGCTGCCCGCGTGCTCGGGCATCGTGATCTCGTCGGCGCCTCGCCGCCTGCGTCCGCTGGCGTCGTCGGTGGCCTACGCGAGCTACAACCTGCTGGGCTACGCGGCCTCCAACTACCTGCCGGGCTTCATCATGAACCTCATCGTGCGCAACCGCGGCGACGGCCCGGACGCCTGCGACACGGCCTGCACGTACCGCGTCGGCTTCCGCATCGTGCTGTTCTGGTCAATCTGGGCCTTCTGCTGTCTGGTGGCTGGCGCGTTCTTCTCGGAGAAGAAGGCGCAGGAGCTCCGCGAGGAGGAGCGTCGCACGGGCCGCCGGCCGCAGAGCAACAGCGTCGTCTAAGTCTCCCCAGGTATTTATCCCCCATCAGCCCACAGCTCATGCACCCCACGACACTACACTGCCATTTCGAGACGTGCGTCGTCGTGATCGAAGCGACGCCGCCGCTCTCATTTCTCTCTCTCACTCCGGTTCGCTTCTTCTTCGCCGCATCGCCGCACACTGTGCGGTCATCCGCCGTCGCCGGCTCTTCCTCCAGCCCATGTGCACTAACTACCACAACCAGCATACTAGTACGTCGGTATCACCAGTAACACGTAAATACTACCAAGTCGGACGCCTCAGACGATTGATGGGAGTGTTAGATCTACTTGGTCTTGGCGGCGTCCTCGGCGAGCATGCGCTTGATGCGCGGCGCCTTCCGCAGCAGCGTGTTGAGCATGCTGCCTGCGAAGAACGCCACGACCGTGGACGTGAGCGTGATCACGTTGTACGGCATGCTGAAGTCGGGCGTGGGCAGCGCCACGAGCAGCGGCTCCGAGTACACCACGCGGCGCGGCTCCGAGGCCGCACACTGCCGGGTGGTCGGCGTGAAGGTCGCGACGCCCGACGCGATGTCGAAGCCGCGGTTCGCGTCCGGCGGGTGCTCCGACAGTCGCACGAACGCCTTGTCGAACTGCACGGAGAGCACGAGCGCCGACTGCGGCGGCAGCACGACCTGCACGCGGAACTGGTTGGGACGCGCGCGGAGCTCAGCGGGGACGAAGTCGAACGTCACATCAGATGACGCACGGGAGCTGCCGTCGACCAGCGAGACCACGCGGCTCTGGTACGTGTGGAAGTAGAGGCGGAGGAACCAGGGCGCGAGGTCGTCGTAGGTCACAGCCATGGCGCAGGAGGCGTGACGGTTCTCGAGACGCACGGCGAGGCCGCCGTGGACCTGGCCGAAGCCAGTTTGGAACCGGTGGACAGTGGCGACGTCCTGTGGACGAGTAGTGGTAGCAGAAGACGCAGTGGGCGACGCTGGAAGCAGTCGCTGCGTCGTGCTGAGGCCGCTCTTGAGCGACAGAGTGGTCGGCGAGTCGCCGAGCGTCACGATGGAGCTGTCGGAGGCGAGGGGACACGCGCTGATCCCAGAGACGCCGCTGGAAGACGACGCGTCGTCCAGTAGTAGTGAGCTGAGCGACCAGGCGTCACCGCTGCCCGTCGACTGCACCGTCACCAAGTGCTGGTCGAAGCGCCAGTGGCCGGTGGACGCGTTCCTGGAAGCGTAGATGGACAGCATCGCGTACTCGCCCGACAGGATCTTGATGGGATCCACGAGCGCCCCCAGGCGGGCGTGGCCGCGGCACGGCAGCATCTTGAGCCACGGCGTGAGGTTCTCGGTGCACAACTCCTCACGCGCCAGCGTCGCCTGCTGGAAATGCGACGGTTCGCCTGAGGACTCCGAGTCGTAGGCGCCTAATTCAGCCGCGGATACGCTTGTGGATGCGCGGTGGATCGTCGTTTCGTCCATTTGGTTGAGCGAGGCGGAGAAGACGCCTCCGAGCTCCGACGTCACGCCCTTCCATCGCTCAGTGAAGGGCCCGGAGGCCGCTTCGTCGCCCTGGAACTGGACTTGGAGCCGCGTGCCGAACGGCGCATGGACGCCCTGGCCACTGGCAGTGCGAACAGGACCGTACAGCCCTTCAGTGTAGTGGCCGACGGCGAAGGAGAGGTGGACGGAGGCGGCGTCGTACTTGGTGAGGATCTGGCGCAGCACTGCGGGATACAGCGACTCCTGCGACGGCGACTCGGACGTCGCGAAGTGGAAGTGTGCGAGTGCCTTGTCAGCATGAGGAAGAGGACGCATGAGCAGCTTCTCTGTGTGCTCAGCGGCGGCGCGTGGCGTGAGCTGCAGCAGCGCCACAGCGCAGAATGCGAGCGCCGACGTCACTACGCGCATGTTGGTGTTAGTGAGCTGGAGCTCACAGGAGGTCAAATGGCCGGAATAGAGGGCCGTCTGCTATTAAGACCAATAGGGACTGTGTCCCGAATGGGGAAGTTGAAGCGAGTCTATTAGGGACGCCACAGTTGGCGCCTCTGAGAAAGGCGGCATCCTCCAGCCCCCACTGCGTGGGCATTGCCGCATTCACCTCCGCAAGAACATGAAGACAAGCAACATCGCCGTTGAGGATCCGCCGCCACGCGTCTCCTACGGCTCCGTCGCCGTGCTGCCCATTGGCACGCGGCGGTGCGACGACCGTGGCTGGTGCATCGGCCCGTGGGACTTCACTGGCACCTGCTGCAACGTCTTCTTCCTCCTGGTCCAAGGCATAGTAGCATGGGGCTTGGGACTGCTGCTGCTGGCATGGGTCTTGCTGAGCGTGGCGCTGATTCCGCTGTGTGGCCTGGGGCTGCTCGCCTTCGACCTCCTGTTTACGGTCGGAGTGGTCGCGTTTGCAGCGCAGTGCGACGTCTCGATGGCCAACTACGCGTCCAAGCAAGAGCCGATCCGACTCAGCGACCTCTCGGACCGCGAAGAGCTCCTCCGCGACTGGGAGCAGCCTCCGGAGCGGTTGCTCTCGGGGCTGTTGCGTGTCTCCGTCGAGTCGACGATGGTGCTGGCGTACCTGGTCACCATCAAGCTCCTCCTCGCGACGGCGGGCCTCGCACTGGTCGGCATTGTGCTCTCACTGCCGCTGCTGCTACTCCAGAGCCTGCTCGTGACCCCTAACCTGCTCTTGGAGTCGACGTCTGCGACTGGGTGGGAGACGTTCTGCGCCTACGCCGCCGTCGTTTTAGTACTCGTCGTCGCGTTGCTCAGCGTGGACTTGGTCGTGGGCATGTGCGACGCCGCCACGCGCTTCTTCTGCTGCGAGCGCGTGTACAGGCTGCCGCTGCCGCGTCCAGGCAGCCGCGCTCAGCCCCACGTCGTCGTCATCCGCCTGCCCTCGAGTAGCCACGCGGCGGCGCTCGTGGCGACGTCATCGTCCGACTCGTCGACAGGCGCCACGTCACTGTAGCTGTTGCCATGGGCGTCGTTTCGAAGGACAATCAAAGAAAAAGAAGAAGAAGAAGATGGAAGAAAGAACGCGCAGCCGTTTCGTCGCAGGCGCGTCGGATTTGCGTGGCCAGCAGCCAGCAGCCACCAGCCACGAGTGCCACGTAAGCCAAAAGTGCCACGAGATCTAAAGGCCATGGGATTCCGCAGTCGAGAGTGCATTTCGGATCTACTTAGTGTACACTGCCCTGCGTCCAGCGTCTGTGTAGCTGCCCACAGACTGCCGCCGCTCGGTGCCTTGCTCGTCTCGACTGGCCTACTGCCACTTGACTAATAACCAACCACATTCAAAAAGAAAGGAGAGAGAAAAATACTATAGCCGCCCTGTCCTGCACTGGCGCTGTGGGGAGGGAGGGTGGCGCACGCTTCGATCCGCACGCAGAGCCTGGCCAGCGCGCGCTCTATGTGAAGCTCATGAGCTGGCACAGCAGCTCCTCGTCCTCCTTCTTCACGAAGCGGCCCTTGACGCGCAGCCGCGAGTTGGCAAAGTTCTTGCGCACGTCGTAGTCCACCTTCTTGGACCACACGCGGTGTTTCCGCTTCTCCAGGAAGCGCTCGATGCGTTGTCTCCGCGCGTCGGGCGAGTAGCTGCCGATGTACTTGACGTCGCTGTCGTGGGCGGGCGGCGAGCCGCCGTCGTCCGAGAGCTGGTTGCCCGCGTCGTTCTCGTTGGTGGCCGAGATCTCCATGCGGATGAACTCCTCCAGGTGCTTGCGGCCGAAGCCGCCGTACTCGCTGATGCTGCCGTCCGAGGAGCACACGGACGCCAGGCGCGCGCGCTGGCGGTACTCGTCAGTCTGGCGGTAGTTCTCGAACCACGCGCGGTCGTCCTCGACGCCCGTGGGGCTGCAGTCCTGGCCGATGTAGGACGCGTCCTCCTTGACGCGCGAGAGGCTCCACTTGGCGCTCTTGTGGCTGTCGCCGCGACGCGTCGGGATGGGCAGCCCGTGGTGCGCGTGGCTGCGCTCGGGGCTGAGCTGCGGCGCCGCCGAGTGGAAGCCGCGGTGCTTGCTGGGGATGGAGATGGGGCGCGAGGCTGCGCCGTGCGAGTCGCTGTGGTCGTCGTCCTGGTTGGAGGCGGCGGCGGCCACGAGCCCGTCGAACGGCGAGCGGAAGGAGCGCCAGGGCGCCGACGAATGCGACACGGGCGAGTCGTCCATGCTCATGTCGACGTCGCTGCTGGTGTCGTCGTGGTCGTGGTCCTCGTCGTCGTCCTCGTCGTCGTCGTCGTCATCGTCGTCCAGGTCGACGTCGCGGCGGCGGTGCTTGGCGGGGATCATGGACGTGAGCGGCGCGTACCGCAGCGACGCGTAGTCGCTCAGGTAGGCGTTGGGCAGCGAGCTGGCCATGCCGCTGCCGCTGGCGTGGAAGCTGAGGAAGGAGCGCTTCTTGTCGTTGTGGCTGCTGCTGAGCGCGTGCCACGGCATTCCGTCGGGCGCGTGCAGCGGCGACGCGAACTTGCGCTCGTCGGGCGCCGACAGGCTCATGAGCGTCTCGGCCACTTCGTTCTCCAGCATGATGGCGACGCGGATGTGTGTGTGTGCGGGTGACGGTCTCCGTTGGGTGGGCGCTACGTAGGACGCTGCGCGTACGGTACGCGCGGATCCGGGCAATGGGAAGTGGCGGCGGACTGGCTGGCTGGCCGGTCGCGGCGGAGAACAGAGGAGCAAGCGGAGAGGAGAGGAGGGGGGAGGGGACGCTTCGCGCGGTCGAGTCTCTCACTCAGTGGGTTTGTTTCCGTTTCGACTGTCGACGGCGTGTGCGGTGGCGTGGCGGCGGCGGTCGGGTGCCTTTCGCGCGGATAGGTCCAGCGTTGGGACCAAACCCAAGGCGAAACACGAACCCTGCGGCCCCAACTTCCAGCATCCGGATCCAGAGCGGGCACGCCACACGCAAACAGACCGGCGCCCTTGTCACACAGACGACAAGCCTCCTCCCGACTGACAGTCTGCCGCCAGAGGAGCGGAGGGGAGCGGAGAGGAGGAGGCCAAGCGGAGCGGACAGGCCGAAAAACGGCGTTTTCGATCGATCTTCGCTCGTTTTGGGCGGGTTTCTGGGATTTTGGGACCGAAAAACCTTCTAAAACCTCGTGTTCCGACCAGTTTGGGCCATGACCAGCCTGGTCATGCCGCTGCCCCTAACCGCTTCGGCCCCGCTGCTTGCACTTGAAGAACCTCGTCACAACGGCAGCGGGAGATTGAGCTGGTTCGGCGGCCGCTGATTGGCTGAAATCTGCGAGGCAGCTGGAACCCAACACCCGAGTTTGGTGTCGGAATGCGCGAGTGATGAGATCGGAAGATGCTCGAATTTCTGTGGGGGTGGCCGTGGAAAGTGGAGTGTGGAGGCGTTGGATTGTGTGGCCACGAGCGCACGAAGCGGGCATGTCGGTGTGACGTACGAAGCGAGTGTTTTGCTCGCTCTAACGTGCAGGTAAGGGGTCTAACAGTCGAAGTCGGACCATGCCAAGTCCAAACCTTGGCGCTTGGTGTGGAGGCCGTCGTTTAGCTGCTAATACCCTAAGTTATTGGATCTAGTCTTCCAGGCGAATCCGGCCGACAGTGCAAAGACAAGACCGCGCGTGTTCCCTTCCTTCTTTCCGCGTTTCCAGGTTGGGGTCGGGCAGATCATCGACCCGTTTTGCTGGAAATGGGTCGCCGGCCCGCTGGTTTGACATCCTTCTCTGGACGCTGATTGGCTGAAAAGAAGACCGTTCCATGATTTTCTGAAGATCCGCTGTGCGATTAGCTCACGAAAATGCCAACAAGTGCCAACGAATGCCAACTCACAATGACAGAGAGGCTGCTGCAGCAAACCAGAGGACGCCTTCGGTGGATGCAGTGGCGTCCGCTGTTCCATTCTGCGTGGCTGCAGCTCATAGAGGAAAGCGAGAGGCGGTTTAAATAGCTTGTTTGATTTTCTCGTTAAATAGAGGAGCCGCCGCGTGCCCTTGCCTCGACAATGAAGGCCGTCGCCACAGGCTGCGTGTGTGGTCGCTTAACACGTCTCACGACGAGCACGCTTCCGCTCGGGCTCGGGCGACGCGTCCTCACGGGCCTGGGCGTCGACTGCGATCTGCTGGAGCAAGTCGTCACTCAGCTGGTCCTCAGGATCCTCGACCAACACACCAGCATCCTCCACCGACGTCGGACTGATGGAACGAGGGGACGCGTCCGCCGTCTTGGTCTCCTCCACGCTCACGAAGCGATGCTGGAGCTGAGGCTGGAGGGTGGTGCAGTGGAGATCACGCAGCCAGCGGAAGCAGTCCACGAAGTCGTCCGCCGTGACGTCGACCGAGCGGATCGCGTCCTGGATGGCGGAGCTCGGACGCATCTTGTGGGCGTTCCAGATCACGTGGACGGCTGCAATGCCGATACTTGAGCCACGGAAGCGGAGCGAGCCGTAGTTCTCCTCGACCTCCTGAAGGAAGGCCATGACGTCGCTCTCAAGAGCCGCCTTGCCTTCCTCACTCACGCCTTGTAGGACTTGGAGGAAGTCTCTCGCGAACATGAAGGATGTCGGAGGGTTCAGCCGCCAGCTCAGCGTCGCGAGGAGCTTGGACTCGACGCGGCGGATGTCGTCGCGCGTGAACTTGCGCTGCGAGAGCAACTCCATTTCCTCCTGATGAGTCCACACAAAACTAGGTGAGACATCCGGTGGATGGCAGGGATGGAGGGGTCTTCATCTCACCATAGAAATTGGCTGGTGCTCGTGCATCTTGGACGCGATGTACATGGACACCATGGAGACCAACTGGAGCATGATCTTGTCGACCGATGCGGTGGAAAGGTACCGGTCCATGATGTACACGGCGCATCCCACCGAGTCGCGCGTCAGCTCAAACGCCTTGGCTGTCTGTAATAGTCAAGATGGCACTGTGAGTTGTTGGTTCGCTAGGAAGGGGGCTGCTATCGCATCACTAACCTCAAACATCCAGCGGCAGATCTTACGACGCCACACTTCCTCCATGCCGTGGCGCTGCACATCCGCGAGATACGTGGCCATGCGCTGGCCGTACTGGGCCTCGCGCCGCGCCATCAGACGGATGACTTCCACCGGGTCTTGACTCTCATCGCGCGGCGCCTCACCGGCCAGTGCCGCCGCGACCGTCTGCGGCGACAGCGGCACGTTCTCCTCGTTGCACAGCAGATCTTCCATGTCGAATTGTTACGGATGGAAGACGAAGAGGGGGAATGGCGGCGCTTCAGTGGGGCAGACTCTGCACAGGGGGAGGGGACACATAATGAGTCACTAGGGGACACACGCGCCCAGCCACGGGCGGATCTCGATATCTAGGCTTCTCACTCACAATGCTCGACGAGAAGTGAGGCCATGCATGGGCGCCGCCGCTGTGTGCGACTCACGCGGCGTCGAATGCATGGCTATCTTTCCAGCAGGCTCGAACCGCCGACGCGACCCATGTGCCCACCTGCTTGGCAGGAAATGGGTATCAAATGGCCCTAGACCTAATTAGACAAAGCTACATGATTGGCTAGTTTTGAGAATGAGACTTTGCCATTGGTTAAAATGAGGGAAATGAGCTCGCTTGGCTGGGTCGGCGGCCGACCCGCGGCCATTATGGGCTTACAGTCTCGACGGGCTGGGTTTGATCTCATCATCACAATGGAGCATCCCGCAAAGTGGGGGTCGGTCAATGAAGCAGGTGCGGGAGAGTGGCCTCGTGTGATCGCGCGCAGAGGCGATGTGAAAAGTCCGACTGGAGCTTCGCGGTTGATTCATCTGTGATGCGGTCAATAATGCTGCATTGCCAATGCATGAGCCCCTATGCAGCTCAAGACTTTGTCCGAAGAGCTCGGTTTGATGCAGACTCGGCGTGATTCTGATGTTAGGTTTTGTATGGCGAAGGTGCAACCCATTCGAGTGGCGGATCCTGTCGGGAGGCTCAGACGATGGAAAAATCCGCTCTTCGATTTCGAGTTCCTGGGGTCGCGACTGGCGACTCGCTGGGTCTGAGGTGTCTGGCAGGAGGCTTCTATGAATTCTCATGGTGTATACGATCCCCCACATCAAGACACCAACGCAGCGTACCAAGACCTCATCATGTGATGGCACCGCCACTGTCTCCACAATCGAGACCACGACGCTGACAGCATCTCCGCCAGCTGCGAGGTAGAGTTTCTAATGCACGGTTTGCAATGGAATTGGTCCCTCCCCACCCCTCTTGAAGTCTCCTGAATCAGTCATGGTCTCAGTTGTTTGGGTTAGCCCACCAGGTCTCACAAATGGTGATCCACCCTGTAGTGTGGACAGTCTTCTGGGCCAGTAGTATGCCTGTCTATGTGAAATCTGCACCGTAGGCTCCAGGCTTGATGGAGTCCAGCACGAGAGCTTCACGGAGGCTACCGCCAAAGTACAGTATGCGTGCGTATATGTAGTTGGCGTCTCAACAAGAATCTCCATGATCTACCACGTTGGAATAGCAGAGGGACGTTGTACATTTCGATACTGGCACCGTTACAGGGATACAATGTGAAAGTGTGACATATCAACACTACTCGACGAGGCCACCGTGAAATCTTCAGCCTCGCAGTGAGCGAGGAGCAGTGCCTGGCGCGTTGGCGGCGCCTCCTGCAGTCAGCGAGGCTGCTGACGGAGTTGGTGTAGCTGATTGATCAACATATTTAGACTCGATCATCTTCGCGCCATCGGCGGCGCTGGCGCTTGCTGGTGTGCTTGGATTGGTGTTGGTTGGTTGGCCACCTGAAGCAGATGAGAGCGCAGGCATCGACGAAGGACCGGAGTTTGCAGTAGCTGTCGCACTGGTAGCAGTGCGTGAGGCGACGTCCGCTTGTGAGATCATCGGTGAAGCAGGTGCTGGCGAGGCTGTCGCAGGCGCGGGTGTAGCTCGAGCACCTCGACGACCAAACACGCTGTCGACCATTGAAGACAGTGCCGTGGTCACCGCCGACACAGAGCTTGGTCGCGGCTTCGACAGTGCCAAGGCAATCTCTGGATCAGCCACCGCTGGTGGAGCTGGGCTTGCTGCAGGCGGCGTCTTTGCGCGAGCAGTACGAATCTCTGTGGTCTCGGAGTCGACGTCGGTCTTGACCTTCACGAAGTTTGGTCCCCTGACACTAATACCTTCCTTTGGTGCGACTCCTTTGTCAATGACTGTTGTTGGCGATCCAACGCGGGTTTCAACGTTTACGAAGTCTCCGCTAGCGACGCTGACGGGTCCTAGGATAGATGAGAGAACGCTGCCGCCACTTTCCTTATCTCCGCCGAGCAACGGTCCGAGCAGGTCGGCGAAGCCGGCACCAGACACAGCAGCGATGTCGGTGAAAGCGAGGATGGAGATGCACAGAATGCTGGCGAAGGATTTCATCGTAGCGACGGAGTCGAGCCGAGCAGACTTGAGGGTGAGGAGTACGACTCTGGATCGTGTGTGAGAACGAGAGGTGTCCGTGGCGAAGCGCGGATTGAAGAATGAGAGACCGGTGTCACTGGGTTTGCTGGGGTCTCGCGGTCGCGTTCCACTGTGTTTGGCGTTGCCTTCTATATCCCTAGGGCAATAGAATCTATTGCCCATGCGCTTCCCAGCAGCAGTTGCTGTGCAGGTGCTGCACAACGAGGCTTTTGAGGATCTGTTGGTGGTCTCGTCAGCAGATGTCCCAGTGAATTCGTCCAACAGACACAAAGTCCATCTCATCCGCTACAAACAGCTGATGTGTATCTCGTGGCTGCGGTGAAGAGCCTCCATGGCTCTTCAACTCGTGGCTGGGAAGTCGCCACCCCAGATGGAGGACGTTTTGCTGGTTTCACATGAAGAGGTGAGCTAAGGGAGAGAGCCTTAAATGACAACCTGAGAAGGAAGGTTGTTGGAGGAGGCTCCGGGGCGTGTAGTGCGCGTCTGAGCTATTTGATCGCAATCCGTTTTCATTCAGTCACTGACACTACGTGCCAGTATCGAGCACTATGATCCGGAGAGATGTTCGCCGCGTGATAGTACTATTGGCCGCGCTGACACTTGCCCGCGCCTGGCCAGTGAAAGCGGCCACTGAAGGCATCACAGATGGGCTCTTCCCGGCGCTCTTCGGTGGCGGCGTCAACGTGGTCTTCTCTCCTGTCGTCGATGTCGACACGCGTGTGGACTCGCCTTCGTCAGAGTCAACTCCGCCCCCACCAAGCTCTGGTCTCAGCGTCGCACTGCCTTCAGTCGTAAGAGTGAGGACAAGTGTCGACTCCCCGACCACCGTGATCCACGTCACAGAGAAGCCGCCTGCGACACCAGCTCAAGAGACTTCCAAACCAAAAGGAGTAACGGTGGTGGTCCCATCGCTTCTTCAGGTGAAGACCACTGTCACCACCGTACCTAGTTCCAGTCCGTTCACCCCAGCGAGCGTCCACGCCAGCACAAGCATCGACGTCGCAGGCCTAGGAGCGCTAGGCTCTTCGGTCTTGGAGGCTATTGGCAGACCTCTCTCACAACTAATAGCGCCGACGTCTTTGCCATCACCGAGCCCGCCACGAGTGTTCACAGCGAGGCCTCCGGATGTGCCGTTGTCAGTTGCAGCTGAAAACAACTCAAGCGCGGTACGACGAGCACTGCGCGGATAACTAGAGCAAGATGGCGGTGTTTAAGTACCTCTTTGGAATGAACCGTAGTGTCGAGGGCCGCAGTGCTGAGAAATGAACTCTGGCTCCCCGTTTGCAACCATCCCATGCGTACAGTTGCGGTTGGCAAGAGCGCCATTCAGTGGTGCGTCAACACTCACAACGGTTTCCGAGCGTGGATACAGAAATGCGTTTATAAACATATTAGGGGGTTGTCGTGCGGACGATGCTGTGCAGCAGAAGAATCTAAGCCGAGAGCTTGGCAGTGACCTGCGCGAAGCTCTCACCCTGGACCTTGGCGACGTTGAGCTCGAGCTCCGACGGCTTACGCGAGCCGTCTGGGCCGGCGAGCGTACCCGCGCCCCATGGGCTGCCGCCGTGGACCTCCTCCATGTTGAAGAGAAGAGGCGAACGGTAGCCGAGTGGCACGTAGAGGAAGCCGTGGTGGGCGAGGAACGTGGTCGCCGTGTAGGCGGTGGTCTCCTGGCCGCCGGCCTGGGTGCCCGTGCTGAAGAAGAAGCCCGCGGTCTTGCCCACAAGCGCGCCAGTGGCCCAGAGGCCGCCGGTCTGGTCGAACAGCGCCTTGACCTGCGACGGAAGAGCGCCGAAGCGCGTTGGGAAGCCGAAGAGCACGCCGTCGGCCTCCTGGAGCACCTCTGGCGTGGCCACTGGGTAGTCGCTCTTTGGCGCGGCGTGCATCTTGGCGAGCACGTCGGCGTCGAGCGTCTCCGACACCTGGTAGATCGAGGCCTCGACGCCCGCGACCTTCTCAATGCCCTCCTTGGCGGCCTCGGCCATCTGCACGATGTGGCCGTAGGTGGAGTAGTAGACGATGGCGATCTTGGTCACGCGCGCCTTCTTCTCCTCCGTCACGACGGCCGCTGGCTGCTCCTGCACAGGCTCCTGCTCCTGCGCGACGGCGGCCTCCACGGCGGCCTCGGTCTTGAGCACCACGGGCGCGACGACTGGCGCGGCCGTCGGCTCACGGACGTCCTTCGGCTTGGACTGGCTGCATCCCATGGTAAGGGCTGGTGGTAGGGGGGGTTCTAGTACGGAAAGTCGCTGTGAGAGGCAGCGCGATGGATCGAGAATGACAGAGAAGCTTCGGCGACTTGCGCGACGGACGGAAGGCTACAGTGAAGGTAGGATACCCTACGGTACAGTATGTTGGGTCGTGCGGTCGCGTGATCGCCGGAGCCGGTCGCTGAGAAGCGTCAACGCTATGGCTCACGGTGTTTAGCTCTGCGTGACGAGACGGTCGGTGATGGACCTGCGATCGCTTATACTTGTCGCTTCAATTTGGTGGATTCTCGCATGTTGTTGGCTTCAAAAACCTGTATAAATAGAATACACGATATAATCTGATGGTGGCGGAGGCATCACGTCGGAGGTGATTAGCGAATCGACTCGGACAGTGGAGGCCACGTGGACGCGTGCTGCGATCTGATTGGCTGGCTGTTGACGCCATCGATCTGCTCAGTTCGTTGAGATCAGCCAGAAAGACGGAATAAGTTCGGTTCGACCCTCTCGAAACCGTTATACCTGCACTTTGATTGATGTTTCAGTGTGGCTGCTCCTGGAGCGTCATGGAGCTATTTCAGTATTACCATCCAAGCATGTTCACTTTGATTAGGCTATGCGTCATGCGGTGCACGTAATATGTCTATGTGAGGCCTACTATCTTGGGGGGGGGGGGGGGGGGGGGGGGGGGGGGGGGGGGGGGGGGGGGGGGGGGGGGGGGGGGGGGGGGGGGGGGGGGGGGGGGGGGGG
>JAADXN010000756.1:0-16215 GCA_023337875.1 Pythium apleroticum | reverse complement strand
GGCCGGTATCTCGGCCTGTGGGCCGGGTTTCCGGCCCGGACTGCGACAGATCTGTTCAAGTCACTACCCTGGCTTCTCCTATTGTCCGATCTAAGGCTTCCAGGTGAGTGATGGCTCGGCGATGGGAGCGCTTCGCCACATCTTAGAGTTCCGACGAGCTCTCGGACACAACGCTGTTGAGGCTGGCCCTCAAGTCAGCTCGGAACGTGTCGGGGTTGAACCCACCTCGAGGAGAGACACAGATCTTGTCGATAGCGTAGAGCAAATCGATGACGCCCGCGCGGAGCAGTACTTCGTTGACGAGTTTCATGTAGCACAGCACGAACACGCCGCAGTTGACGCCGTCGGTTTGCTGGGGTTGGGGAATGCAGCCCTTCTTGGGATACTTCACCGCTGTAGAGCCTGGCCACCTAGACTGCTGTTCCGAGTCGAGGAACATTTCCACCAGTCGACAAACCTTGGGAGTACTGTGGAGGCCGAGCGAGTCAACGTGCACAATGCACGGCTTCACATCGTGGCCCCGCCCCATTGGGTTCTGCACGACCAGAAAACTCCAGTGGTGAGCTCGGTTCACAGGGATCAGTGCATATCGGTATTCTTCCCATGAAAACATCCGGTAGAGGCCGCGACTGCTCTTTCGCCGATAATGGTAGAGCTGGAGCGTAGCAAAAAACTGGCAGTCGAGGTTGATGATACCGGCGCCTTCGTAGCTCGGGATCATCTCTCGGGTGGAGTGACATTACCTGTCACTAAAACGGGTATTGGGTGACCTTATTAGTGGGAGGTCTAGTATTAAGAGTAGTTTTGGACCGCTAGCCGCCCCGACATTTAGGAGACCGGCGATCAATACATTTCGAATCGTGTGGTGTTCTACAAAAGTCCCCGAACCAAGACCACCGGCAGTTGGAGCATTCGTGAGCCCAAAGACGCGCATAAGGTACGCCTGTGTGTGTCAGCTAGCTTTGCAGTGGATCCCGCCTTCCTGTGTGTTATTTGAGTGGTAACATAGTGCGGTTGTGAGTCAAACTCCTCTAAACAACCTGCGAAGGGACTTGGTCAATCCAAGACCCGTAGCATTCCATATTTGAGAGAGCGAGAGGAACTGAGAGTGTTGTAACGCCGGGCACCGGTGTTAGAGCATCTCCACCCGTCACTGTAAAAAAGCCCCGGTAAAAATGGATTTACCGTGAAAGATACGGAAACTGAGGAACGGAAAATACCGGTGTGGGTTGGGTTTCCCACCGCAGCACTGAATATCTGGACACGACAAAACTGCACCCAAAGTCAAGAGGACCGCCAATTCGATGAACCCGATCATCCGAGAGCTTCTCAAGCTCCACGTCGACGGCGATGACGACGACACGGCCGATCTCCTCGTGATCAGAACCGTGAACGACATGCTGCAGTCGGCATGCACCGGCGCCCGGAAGCGCAAGCATGGTGGATCACTCAAGGGAAAGAAACCAAACTTGGATCGAGATCATGCTGCTGGCCACGCTCGCCTCATGAAAGACTACTTTGGCCCGACGCCTGTGTACGGGCCGCGCCTCTTCCGCAGGCGCTTTCGTATGAGCAAGCGTGTCTTCGATCGCATCATCGCCGCAGCACTCACGTACGATGACTACTTCCGCCAGCGCCCGGACGCCGTTGGTCGTTGTGGGCTCTCGGTTCACCAAAAGGTCACTACTGCTCTCCGGATGTTCTGTTACGGCATCGCGGCGGACGCCACCGACGAATACGTGCGGATTGGTGAGAGCACGGCCATGAAAAGCTTCCGAAGACTCACTCAGGTCATCATCAAGGCTTTTGGTGACGAGTACTTGCGCCAGCCAACTGCGGATGATATTGCTCGTCACGCCAAGATCAACGAGCGCCGTGGCTTCCCGGGTGTGTTTGACTCGCTCGACTGCACGCACTGGCAGTGGAAGAACTGCCCCGGATCATGGCGTGGAATGTTTCAAGACCGCGAAGGCAAGGCGTCGATCATCCTGGAAGCAGTGGCGACGTCGGATCTGTGGATCTGGCACAGCTACATCGGAATGGCTGGCTCCAATAACGACATCAATGTGGTGGATCGCTCTCCACTCGTCATTGACTGGTTACAGGGCAACGCCCCCGCATACGAGTACACGATTAACGGCAACGCGTACAAGATGTGCTACTTGCTGTGCGACGGCATCTATCCGCGTTGGTCGGTCTTTGTGAAGACCATCAGTCAGCCACAAACAGAGAAGGAGAAGTGGTACGCGCGAAAGCAAGAGGCTATTCGAAAGGATGTTGAGCGGTGTTTTGGTGTACTACAAGGGCGCTTCGGTATCCTGACGCAGCCAGCTCGGTAGTGGAAGCATTCTGATCTCCGGGACACGTGGAAGGCATGCGTGATACTCCACAACATGATTTTGGAGGACGATGCGCGCTACAGCTCTGGCGATGACACTGCGTTCCAGTATGCGACGGTGACGTCGGCGGCGCGCGAGCCAATGGAGTTTGACGAGCTGTTGACCGCAATGGCATCGCTCCGGGACGCCGATGCCCGATGCTACATTCACATACATCGTTATGCAATCACGGAAGGCCATTCGTTGCTCGCATACTCACGTCCTCTCCCGGTAGTGTTGCCGCTCGCCCGCTGTGTTGCCTGGTGCTCTCCCGATTTTCTTCTCGATTGAAGTTTCCCCAACTTGCCCGCCCCAACTTCAGGAATAGCCTGATAATAGTGCGTTTCAAAGTTCATTTTCCGACTGCCAGAACGAAAAATCCAGCCAATCAGATGCGTTTGCCGATTTGCGGTTTAGCCTGATTTTCTGCTTGAACTGGGCGTACCAAACGGCAGGAAGGCCAAAGAGCAGGAGTTCAGAACGCTGGCGGAAGCGATCTTTTCGCGGGAAACCAAAGGCAACGACAACGCCAGCGACAACATGGCGGGATTCATCCCGCCGCACGATCTCACGGCAGCTTCGAGCGCCAAGAAGCGGCGCCCTCAAACGATTGCACCTGCGCCAGCTCCGGCGGCGACTGGGCTACAGCCAGCAGCCAAAAAGCGCAAGCAAGGGCTTGCGTCGCGTGGTTCCTTTTCCAAGGAAGCCAAGCAAACGCTGATCACCAAAGCGTCCAAGCCCGAGAGGAAGCGTCCAGTCAGCTGGGAGGGGGATGGAGTGAATGGTGGCCGCTGCAGCACGGAAGTCGTCCTCGACTGGCTCACCACGCCTGGCAACATGAAGCGTTGGCGAGGCGACACGGAAGGTGGCCTGTCGAAGCAGACGCTGGCGAACGAGATTGTTGGTGAGCTGCTCAAGGAGGGGATTACACACCGGACGGCAAAGTGTAAGATCTATGTTGGTTCATGTTGAGTACGATGCGCAGCGATTCACAACGTGTTGCTTCCAACAGGCGTCACATCCAAGATTCGAGAGCTGTCTGACTCGCACTCAAAGGCTAACGATTGGAAGCGCAATACTGGCGCTGGAATTCTTGCAGAAGACGAGGCCAACGGCATCCGTACAGTCCATGGTACGAGCTTCATATGCTCGCTAATCGATCCTAAATGGCATGAGGACTGATAAGACAAACGTTCGCTGCCTTGTAGCCGCGCTCATCGCAAAGTGCAAGTATTGGGACCGCCTTGACCCGGTGTTACGAACGCGTGCGAGTTCCACACCCATCGCACCAACAGGCACACTTGGCGGTGGGCCACCGGTAGACTTGCTCACACCGGTGCACGCGGAGGGCCACGTTGAGGAGTCGTACAGCGCGGCTTCTGAGGATGAACGGAGTTTCGACGAGGACTCTGTTCCCGTCGTAGACGTCGATGCTCGCGAAGATGGCCAAGACGTGGACGATGACGAGGACTCTGACGTGGAGAGAGCTCGCATCGCAGTCGCTCAGGAGGCTGCTCGAGAGCAGGAAGCTCGCCAGCAGGCTGAGCGCCGTCAAGCTGCGGATGCAGCCACGGCCGCCAAGTCACGGGCGTCAAAGAAGAAGACAACGGGCACCAAGCCGTTGAGCCTCACGGCAAAAAAGACAAACTCGAAGCCAGACTTCGACACTGTGCTCGCAAAGTCGTTCGCTGATCGCGTGGAGCTCGACAAAGAGCGAAACGAACTCTAAAAGCTCGACTTGGAGTTAGCTCACGGCCGCGTGAAGTACGCGAAGGACCTGAAAGAGCTCGGCCTGTTCACCGATGAGCAAATCAAGGCGATGGTTTTTGGTAGTTCGTGAGTTGAAGTGCGTGATTTTGAGTTAGAATGATGCGTGTGCATGTTTATCTAT
Organism: Pythium apleroticum; assembly: GCA_023337875.1. Taxonomy (NCBI): domain Eukaryota; phylum Oomycota; class Peronosporomycetes; order Pythiales; family Pythiaceae; genus Pythium; species Pythium apleroticum. Next base: position 11,946 of record JAADXN010000756.1, on the reverse strand, counting down.
TCCGAAGTGGCTTCATCCTCATCCATGAATGCCAATACAGCACCCATGACTTGCGTTCTCTTCAGCTTTCCTGCTGTGTTCCCACGCTCCTCTGGCGGAGGCGATTCCACGTCAGCACCGTGCACTAGGTCAGGAATCTCACCATCGATTGGAACCCACGCATTGGGGTCATCTTCCGACTCGTCCAAATCGTAGTCAGGTAGGAGGAGGTTGTGAAGCACAGCGCACGCACGGATCCACGCGACAATTCGCTGGCCATCGGCTTCGTTCCGGAGGCGGAGACGGAGACCGCGAAGACTCTGAAATCGGCCTTTGATCAGGCCGATACAGTGCTCGTTGCGAACGCGAAGCTTGGCGACCTGGAGGTTGAAGCGGTGCTGGTCACGAGTGAGCTGCGAGTGCGGTGGCTTCTTGAAGCAAGGGACGACTGTAATCTCAGGCGTGAAGCCTGAGTCGGCAAGTAAGTACTGCTGGCCGTCGAAGAGAGACGCGCGCAGCATGGTCAGGTCGGAGTTGGCCATGAGACGAGCGTCGTGAGTACATCCAGCCCAACCCGTGTACATGTACCGGATACGCTTCCTGTCGTCGCACACGACCAGTCCTGCCATTCCATAACATCCCTTGCGACTGTAGTAGTCGGTGCCATCAAGCTCGGGCTTGTACTCGAACACGAAGAGCGTTCCGTCGACGAAGCCGACACACCCAGGGAAACCGGTTTCCACACGAATCCGGCGAGCAATTCGAGCTCGTTCTTGTTGATCGGGCCACGTGACAACGTGGCGCTCGAGTGACAACAACGCCATGAGGCACCGAGCAGTGTACACCTCCACTGAGCCGACCGACAAACGGAAAAAGCGTGCGAGCATGCCGACAGACGCCCCATTCCCATGGCAGCCGAGTCGCTTGAGAGTAACCATGAGCTGCTTCTCAGGTGGTGCTTGCTGTGGATACGCTTGGTTCGTGAAGACCTCGTGACTCTGGATTAGTCGTAGAGCTTGAGCAAACTGGCGCCGCGTCATGCGGAACTCCTGCCGAAAGCTGCTGTCATTGATGTTCGACAAGAACTCCATGCGCTCCGGCGCTCGTGGCTGGTAAATGCGCGGACCCAAGTACCGATTCGCACGGATACGTAGGTACAGCATCACGACGTCGTCTAGCATGGTTGGTCCGCTGGACAGCGTCACAAGAGCGCTCTGTAGGGTGGCATCATCGGGCGAGTCCTCGAGGATGTACTCGAGCAACTCGATCTTAACCCTTTCGCGGCAAAAGGGTACAAAATGCTCCCTTTTGTGGGGTTTCCAAAAGTGGGTGTGGGAAACACCAACAAAAAGGAGCATTTTGTACCGTTTTCTTCGACGATTGGGAGAGCCGTCCCGGGTAGCCTGATTTCAGCCAATTAAATCTATTTATTTCCGTATTATTCAGCGACAAGACGAGATGGTTTACCCTTCCCCCTATTGAACCTTGGAAGGGTAAGTTACGGGTTGCTGACCACTCCAAAGTTCCCAAGTCCCACAATCGCTCATTCAGCTACCAGCGGAAACCAGGATCTCGACTGCCGATATCTCCACTACGACAGGCGCGGGCGTGTGTGGCGGCGCGGGCGCTGCGAACGGGTGAGTGGCACGTGTGCTTGTGCGAGTCGTGGTCGAGGAAGCGTCGCTGACGGTGCTGCTGCTGCTGTTGTTGTTGTTGTTGTAGGCAGAGAGCGATCCGTGTGTGGGGCGAGTACCTCCAGCGAGTACACTGTGGCCGAGTGGTCTGAGCCGAGCGCGTCCACGCGCACGCTGCGGGTTCGATCCCCGCCGCGGTCAGTCTTTTTGGCCGCCGCTCCTCCACCGACATCTCGAGTAGTGTTTGGACCTGGTCGCACGCAGCGAGCAGATGCAGAAGCGGTTGGGAGAGAGGGAAAAGCGAAAATCATAAATCTATTGCTCCTTGAGTGTGTACACGTATGCGTTGATCGACTGGTTAGTGTAGGATGCGCGCAGCGCGATCGTGCTTGATCGATTCCACTTTTGGCAGAACACACGACTGCAACTTGCCCGATGTCGAGGGCAGACTGGCAAACAGAAGACGAAGCAACGAAGCTGAGAGAGACTGCACGATGAGCTTTCTAGAGCAAAGTTCGTCTCCGTCTCGAACAGTGTGTTGTGTGCAAATGCAACCGTTGCCTGTTGCATCCACAGCAGTGCCTCCACCGTCGGGCATCGAACGTCAGCATGAAGAAGCTTCGCTTTTCCGAGTCGTGGATAGAGGTGCTGGTTCAGGCTGATGGTGGATTGCCCCAAGGCAGACACGTCAGCCCTGGCCTCGATACCAACAGCCATTCGTACGTCCGACTGGAGTGCGACCTGAACAATCACATTCCCAAGTCCAGCACCAATGTCCACGAAGACATCGTGAAAGCTGAGGTCACATCCACGAACCAGTTCGCTGACCCCCATGGGGGTAATCTCTCCGACGTTGCTTGACTGTCGCCGTGGTTGTTGGCGTACAGCGTGCCTGCTGATCGACGAGAACAGGTTTGCGGCGACCAGCTCAGCTTCTGCAGTGCGCATTGTCACGACTAGGCTTTCGGTCCTCGGCGCGTCTTGGGACTGGGACACACTGTCATTCACGAGGGCTTCAGCGTGGGATCCCCTCTCACGCTGTGCATGATCACTTCTTGCGTCGAGTGGCGACAAGAGCCGCGATTCATTTGGCATCTGGGTGTAACGACGCCTCTTTCCGGCTTTGGAATGCGCGAGCGGTTGAAGAAATCGAGAGGGAAACGACGTCAAGCTTCCGCCGTGGGTCTTTCGTAGATTCTTCAGTCGTAGTCGCAGTTGCTCGTTGGTCTTCGAGCTACATTTCATCTTTGCAGCGATCTTTGCCCATGGAATCTTCTCGGCCTTGGCCTCATATGGCAGTGCAAGCTGGACGAGTTGGTGATCCTCTTGGTCAGTGAAGTCTGCCATCAGAGAGAATGATTGCGAGGTGGCAGTCCTCGTGACTGACTGGATGCAGAGCTGTTCGACGTCGAATGAGCGAGCACATCTCCTTGAGAACGTGTGATTGCCGATACTATCTTCAATACAATCGCCCACCCAGGAGGATGTGTGACCTCAGTTGGGCATACAGAACTCGATACAAACGCCCGGTGATGGGTCGTCGCGTGTGCCGCTTCCATTTGGACCGGACGCAATCGCGAGGTTTCCGACAACACCAAAGACACGATGGGGAAGCGCCGTCGGAATAGGAAGCGAACGACCGGCAGCCAACAGCCTGAGTTCGAGGTGGAGGAGATACAAGGAAGGAGGACGGAGGACGACGGGACGGTGTCCTACTTCGTCAAATGGAAGGACTATGATCTGTCGCACTGCTCGTGGGAGCCAGAGGAGAATCTGAACTGCGAAGACCTCCTTGCGGCGTACGAGCGCGCGCGCGTCGATGAGCAGTCTGTTGGTAGCCGCGATGTGGTGCCGCCACAAAAGAAGACGAGGACAGCTGAATTGAGCACAGAGGAGACCACTTCAGAACGACAGCCAGAGCTCCCCGTTACCGAATCTGAGCCTGTGGCAGCCAGAGAAACGCAGACTGCTGACAACGACCTTACACTTCACCAAGAGCAGCAGCTGCCAGAGAACAGTACAGCCAGCGAGGACACGATCACATTGATAGCGCGAGCCGATCTTGCCTCTGTCTCGACAGTACTTGTTGAGTACCCGGTTCCAGCAGCTGGAGATGCAAATGCCCGTTCGACCTCGACAGTGGAAGTTGTGACCGGTGCTGTGTCATCCCAGCCGTCTCGTCCAAGGTCTTCTCGCCAACAAACGCAACGAACATCTCAAGAAGGAAAGGAAGAATACGACTCTGGAGATGTCGGTGATGGTAGCGACTCTGACAGTAGCTGGAGCCACAGTCCAACGCGAAATCCGCCACGAGCTCCACCATTTTCCCAACCACCACCACGTTCTGGACCGAGACAAGTGCAGCCACCGAGCCCTCAATTGGTCGTGCCTCCAACGCCCCAACAGCGTCCCAGTCAGCGACAGCTCGGAACAGGCTCACTCCATGAAGTCTACATCAACACACTCGTCGCCTTCTGCCCACAGCAAGAGCCCTGGCTTCAGAACTCGAAGCCGAGGAAGAAATTGTTCGGCGTCGCTGGATCCACGTTTATCGTTGGGCGTGTGTGTGGATTCAAACCGCGAACGGCGAAGTTTGAGCTGCGCTGGCTTGATACGATGTTCCAGGCACAGCCAGAACTGGTTGACTTGGCCACTGTAAAACGCGGAAGAGCAAACAACGATCGACTCCAGCAAGCCACCAACAACCCTCGGTGGCGGAACCTCTGCCGCCCAGACCCAATGGAGGCAATGGACGTAGAGGACCTCGAGCGACTTGAAGAGTACACACCGTTTGATCCGGTTTCAACGCCGCCTGCTACAATTCATGAAGTTGAGCAGCTCGAGAGCCTGCGGTTCGTTCCGGACGGAGTGATGCGTGCTCCTCGTGACTTGTTTGCTTTTGAGGATGGGTCCACGACCTCCTACGTGAGACCTGAGTACCGGCACCTCTTTGAGTCGGCATCGGGCAGCTTCTTCGCGTATATACCAGTCTACTACTGGAAGCAGGTGCTATCAGAGACGAACGATCATGGACTGGATGTTGGCATCAAGACTCCGTTCACGTTGCAAGAGCTCATGACGTTTCTTGGCATCCTCTTCTACATGGCGATGGTTGACAAGGGTGAGTACCAAAACTACTGGGGAGAACAAGTCGAAGACGTCATCCTGAAGGAGAAGGGAGCCGGACTAGACGACGTCATGTCGCTGCGGCGGTTCAAGGACATGAGACGCGCTTTTTGCTTTCGCAACCCAGCAAGCATCACACAAGAGGAGAAGGACCGAGATGCTGCAGTCAGGATTCGATCACTTCTGAATCTGCTCAAGGTAACCGGCCACAAGTATCTGATGGTGGGGCGTAATCTCTCAATCGACGAGGCCAGTTTGGCTTGTCGTTCGAAGTTTGGACGACACCTGATCATGTTCAATCCAACCAAGCCTGGTGGGAAGCATCACTTCCGTCTGTATCTCTGCTGTTGCGCGACTACGTGGGTCATGCTCAACTTTCGGCTCCACTGCACTTCCGAGATGGTGCACCGACTGGACGGCGTGGTTGATGCTGGGGAAGCTCGAGCTCTCGAAGGGGAGCTGAGTGAATGCGCGAAGGTTAGACAGCATGTCCTCGAGCTCGCCATGCCGTTCTACCACACTAAGCGAGTTGTGAACACGGACAACTACTACACGTCGATCCAGTTACTCGAAGCCCTCCGTGTGAAGGGTCTGTATGGCCGAGGCACCGTGCGACGCATTAGCAAACACTTCCCCCGGCACGTGATATTGGGTGACGACGCGAAACGAGGTGATAGTCGTCAAGGTGTTTCTGCATTGGGCATCATTGGTGCGTCGTCGTGCGATGGAAATGTGGTGACCATCGCTTCGAACGCCGACCCTTCAACTACCACAACGATCACAAGGCTTGTGAAGAATCGGCACGTGGAGTATTCGGGCCCAACTTGAATCAAGGAATACAACGCCCACATGCAGGGGGTGGATAGAAGCGACCAGCTTCAAGCTCGGTTCTCGCTCGCGGACGGTCATTCTTTCAAAAAATGGCATAAGAAGCTGGCTCTCGGGATCGTGGACATCGCACGCGTGAATGCCTTTCTCACTTACCGGATCGTCCGAGGTGGCGATGGCCAGCGGGATTCTCACCGACAATTCATGGTCGACCTAGTCTCGGAGCTCCTCAGTGGTCGATGGAAGGATGCCCCAAGTGATGAGTTCATGCTCTTTGACGAGACTGCAGGGCCTGATCCGAGCCCAGCGGAACAAACAAGACGGATGTCGCCATCTACCTCAACTTCACCAGCAACAAGCTCGCCTGCGCCTGTTCTCATCTACTGCAGTGGGGTATCGTCAAAGCAGCTTTTCAAGTCTCGAAAGAAGCGCCAGTGTGTCATCTGTCGCTATGAGGGCCGGAGCCCGACGGAAGTAACTGACTTCTGTGGAGTCCACAATGTATGCGTCTGCAAAGGTGTGCATCCCGTTGAGAACGCGCTACCTTTTCAGTGTCCAGAGCTCGACATGACGTGCTGGGAGAAATTCCACAAGTACTATCTACCGAGCGGTGTCTTCTCCTCTCGTGGAAACCTGATCAAATCATCTACGTATGCTGACATGCGGCGACAGCACATTTTGACTACATCGATCGAACGTGAAACGGCAAGGCGGGCTCTCTCATTCGATTTCTTGGATATTGACGAGACCGATGGGTCGTTTGACTTTGAATAAACGCCACCTTTATGCACTGTTTGGTCAATTCTCCTACGCCCCTGCACGATGAGCACTCTTGCGTTTGCGAAGTGGTTTGCGGAGATTCCGTGGCTGAATCCAGTGGGGGATCACTTGGTCTAGCGCTGCGATAACTTCGGCTCTCCAGCAGTCGTCCAGTCTCCGACGCTGCATGACACGGCGATGATCGTCGAACGCTTTGCGAAACGCCGTGAGTAAGCCAACGTCAAGGAGACCTCGCTGCCGCATCCAGCTCCACGCAACTTCGTAGCCAACCGCACCACCCGCGTGGGATGACCGAAAGGCAGATGAGCTGGTGGAGGGGGTTCCCAAATACCGCTGTCGCTTTTGGATCACTTGCTCTCGCAGTTGAGCTATCTACAGAGACGGACATGAGCATTAGAACCATAAATATATCGGCGTCAAAAGGCTGCTTTTACCTCCTCGGCTGTGACTGTATCTCCCTCTTCAATCTGAATTTGGATTTGAGTCGTGGTTAGCGCAAAGTTTCCACCACGAAGGACTAGGAGCACGTACGTTGTTAGCGGCGAGTTCGCTGTCCAAAACGCCGACGGCTCGAGCTGCATCATGTCAGGTCGTCAGAGTGTAATACGGCGCGCAAGGAAATTGCAGTGCAACTCACGTGTCATGGGTAGAGCCCATGCATGATCACCATCGCTACCGCCGTCTTCGCGGAGGTGGTAAACGGACCGATGCATGGTGGCTGGAGTCGAAGAAGACTCTTTGTGAATGGGGCGGCGTGGAACACCGTCACGCTCATCTACTCGACGCGTTTTGCATGCAGCCAGCACGGAAAGCTATCAGGTAAACTTCATGAAAGTAAAAAGTCTGAACTTCAAGGGGTGAAATTTGACCAATCAGCTATAGGAAGGCCGCCACTGGACATATATATCCAATCAGAACACACCCACAAAAGGGACCATTTTGCTCCGTTTTCTTTGGCGATGTGCAAATCACTTCGCAACCTTCCCGCCCATCCGCGATCCTCAAGAAAATCAAAAGGGAGCATTTTGCTCCCTTTTCATTGAAATAGACTTGGTTCACTATCAGAGCCAATCGCTATTGTAAGGATCGGTTCGCGAAAGGGTTAAGAAGCTTGCGAAGGAGCCCCTTCAGGACGCGTAGTCGGCGCTGGCGCTCACTGATGCCCATTGTCTCCCAGAGTGGGGCGCTTTTCGTTCTTCTTCTGGCTTGCCGTTCTGCTTGATCGCTCCGTGGAAGCAAGGATTCTTGGGATTCAAAGTGCTGATATTTTTGGCCAATCAGAGACGAGCAAGTTGGCCCATCGTTTGGCCGTTCTGCCATTTGGGAAGGTCAACTTTGAAACGCACTAATATCTGATAAACATCTCGGATTTGTCTGAGAATATCTGAGAAACTCCACCCGGCAAAAATGGCCCAGCCCCGGCAAAGTGGTGCACGTTTACCGGTCGGAGATGTTTTTTGCAGTGCCATTTTTACCGGTTTGGGTTTTGGAGGGCCGCGGTGGGGAAGTAAATTACGCCCCGGGAAATAAATCCCGCTAAACACGTTTACAGGGGCGTTTCACAGTGACGGGTGGAGATGCTCTTACATTCCATATTGCGAGTGAAGAGAGAGTAGGAGAAGAGGCTTCGAGCCCCATCAGTTGAGAGCGACTTGAGTCCATTAGCTGAGTGAGATAATAAAATAGTGTGATTTGCTTGTGTGTTGAAGCCAAACCGGAGTACAAACGCTCCTAGTGTGAACCGAAAGTCGGTGTATCGAACCAGATATCGATCCGCTGGCTCCTGTATCATCCCTTGAGTCCCCAGGCTACAGAGTGCCAATCTACTAGTGCGATTACTAAGTTCTAAAGCTCCCGATACGAGTAGCAATACTCGAAAGGACTGACAACGAACACAAAGGGTACACAGTGTGAGGTATTAGCCGGCCGGATACGAGAGTATCCCGGTTATACAACGGACTTGGTGCGGGCGCGACCCCTTCGCCAGAAACGCACAAGTCCTAGACGTAGATATCTGCATTCGCTTGAAACCACATTATCACAATAGGACATCCCCCAATTAGTGAACTTTTGGTCAGTGACACCCAGTCAGGGAGTCACTGACTGGTCGATAGTGACCTTCAAAGGGGGGGGGGGCTGTAGGGAAACCCGGAAGCATATCCAAGATCAAACAGTAGCCCATAACAACAATCAACTCCCCAATTTGCCAAGAAGAGCTCAAGTCCAGTGCAACGACCAAGATCCCCATATTCTCAGCTAAGTGCATCACCTTCCGGGAGTTAGACGCCGCATATTCAAGGAGCGCCGTCTAGGAAGCGAAGTGCCACACGCGGCACAAAGTTATGGCATCTAGCTTCTTACACTCGTTAGCCGAAGCATTTCGTCCAAAGCCTTCGTCTCTTGGTTACAGAAGTAACGCTTTCTAGTGAAGTAACGTAACCCAGACTTATAGCAGTTTTGTACCCTTGTTAGAGGACCATTTCGAGCGGTCATTCCAAACAAATTCCACAACTAAAACATGCAAAGATCTGAAACCCCTACTTCTGGACCACCCCACACAGTGTCCCACAGTCTTCCACCTCGCCTTCTTGGATCTTGAGCCGATTACAGTGATCGCGTTCAACCCGAAATGTGCCGTAACTTCACCACACGTCAGTCTGGCGAGAGCACTCCCGAATTCCGTGTCGGTGAAGCGTTCGCCACACAAAATCGTCAGGACACATCCCATTCGCACTCATCGCCATAATTTAGGCCCTGTTTGGCTGCGGTCATATCTGGTCGTATATGACCATATTGCCCCTTTTCCGCACAATTCAGTATGTTTTCTACCCTAGAACAAATATTCACTCGCGAACCCACCCAGATTTAGCGACCCCGTCATATCGGTTAGACCCCTGTTCAGCCTCCACATGTTATGACCCATTATTCATGTCTGACCATGAATAATGGGGCATATCTGACCGAGGGGTAGGGATACCAGCCCAGATAGCCACAGATATTGGCCCAATATGACCATAATCGGTCATAACCACCAAACAGACCCTTAAGGTAGTCACTATTCGGAAACCAAAGTTGAATGTCACTAACTTACCCGCCACATTTCCAAAAGCAACTTCAACCGATGGAGGCGTCCGACGAGAACGATGCAGATGCGCTCGCTATGCTGCGGATGCTGAGCGTGATGTTGACCGACTTGCTCACCAGAGATCAGCCAGGACCCCGCGCTATCGTTCAACGTGTTCCTCGCGTGATTGCGGCGCTTGCAGAGATGGATCGACCATTTCACAGAGTCTACTACACAAATCCGAACGAGCGAGTTTTCCGGGAGAACTTTCGCGTCGATCGAGATGTCTTTGATCGACTCTTCGAGACGTGTCGGGATGCTATACCTGACGAATTGAGAAGCAAGCGCGAAGTTCTCGCTGTGACGCTCGATTGGCTTGGAACAGCGTCGTCCGTCAGAGCTCAAGAGACGCGATTCAACTTGGCGTACTCCACGTGCCACAAGTACCGGCTCGCTGGGATCCGCGCTATCATCCAGTCGCTTCACCATCTCATTCGACTTCCCACTGATGTGCCTGAGGAGTTTGCGCTTCGATTTCCGCACTTCAACCAAGCGCTTTGTGCGATTGACGGTGCCCACGTCCAAGTTCAGGTTGCGAAAGCGGATGCCGATCGTTTCCGTTCGCGGAAGGGTGTGACAACAACAAACGTCCTCATGGCAAGCGATTGGAACTTAAACGTTGCCTTCGTCTATGCTGGTGTCGAAGGGTCAGCTCACGACTCAACCGTATTGGGCTTCAGTGGCCTCCTCGAGAAGATCCCCGAAGGATACTACACGCTCGCAGATGCTGGTTACGCCCTGGGGCCTCAAGTTGTCACTCCGTACCGCTCAACGCGTTATCATCTTCGCGAGTGGGAAGAAGGACCACAAGGACCACAAAATGCGCGCGAGCTCTTCAATCGTCGTCACTCCTCGGCGCGTAACGCGGTCGAACGGCTATTTGATATCCTCAAGCGCCGCTTCAAGATTCTTCGGGTCGTGATCGAGTGCGAGTTGGCAGTTGTGAAAGCCGTGATCTTCGCTTGCTGCAGTCTACACAACTTCATTCGACTGGTGAGGGCAGGAGACTTCGCTCAAGATCTCGTCACTGCTGCCGAACGTCGACGGATACAGGAAGAGCAAGAAGCTGGTCGTGGCGGCCGTGGTGACGACGCTGAAGAACCTCTGGCGTTTGATTTTGCCTCTGGCGCGACGCAACGTGATTACATTGCTCGAGAGATGTGGTTAGAGTACGAGGCCGTGAGACGCGAGCGAGGTGTCAACGTTTGATCTACCAATCTCATTGATGTTTTCGTTGAACGCAACTCGAAATGAATGCACTTGCAGCGACATATACCAGGCTCTAGAGCTCATAGGTCTCGTCCTCTTGCTTCTCCTCTCTGTCGAGCTGTCGCGATTTCTTTCTGAAGTAGAGCTCGCTGGCTTGACAGGCGGCAATCATCGCACTCGCGACTTGGTCCGCTGTGGAGGTAGCCGCCTTGGCTGCAGCTGCAGCGGCGGTTGCTGCCTTCGCTCTTCCATCGCGTAGACGCTTCACGCGGTCCTTGCGCTGCTCATGCGTAGCTGGGATCTCGACGTTCGTGATATCATCGCTTTCATCTTCATCCACCACGGTGACCTCGCGTTGCGCGAGCAATTCAAAGCCTTCGTTGTCGACGAAATCGTCAATCGAGGCTCCGTCTGCGCCGGTGGCAATTGCATCGCCTTGGAGGAGGGCACAGATCTCCACATGCGCGAACCCAGTCGTGCGGAACAAACGATACGAGCTCTTTGTCACCGCATTCGCTCGTTCCATGAGCCGGTCCCAGACGTCGTCGTCTAGAGCTACGATGCCCCTCGCAGCATCACCGCCACTACCACTGAGGCTGCTGACGTAAGCGTAGTTTTTGTAGTGCGTCATGATCCGACGGTACTTGGACACGCACTGATCTACTCACCAGCCGCAATCGCCACCATCAGTGTTGTACGCAACAGCATAGCAAGGAAGCGCTTTCTCATACCTTTGTCGACGGCGACGTTGAGGAAGGTTTCCTTCATGGTTTTCTCAACCTCCGTCCACCCCTTCTTCTTGAGAGACTTCCCAGTCCCACGAGCGCCGCCGCGCTCTTTCAGCACAGTGTTGAGGAGATGGCACTCCATCTCCTTCGTCCAGTTCGCCGCGGTCGCGCGTGCCGCCGTTGAAGTTGCCGGCGCCATTCTCGTTGCTGATGATTGACGAATGCAAGAATCCCAAAAGCGCGCCAGGATATCGAGGTTTTATTGTCCAAAAAACCTATAATCGGAATCGGCCTCCGCATAATCTGCCTCGAAGGCAGATTCAGGAAACGGCGATTATCGGGGCATAATACCGATTTCGATTTTTTCGTGTTCGTTGACATAATACCGATTATGCCTCCCATAATCGCCGATTATGTGCTCAACGAACACGGCCTTATTGTTTTCGTGTTGATCATATTTACGTGATAGAAACTGACTCGTAAGGGGTCATTTTGGAATGGTCCATGGGGGGGGGGGGGGGGGGGGGGGGGGGGGGGG
>JAADXN010000755.1:0-16216 GCA_023337875.1 Pythium apleroticum | reverse complement strand
GTCTGACTGGACATTTGCTCAGCTTGGCCTGAACTCCTGGAGCAGGCCCAATACTCGGTCCCAATCACTTGGAAGCGACAGACACAAGTGTCAGTCCGAACAATAATTGTCGACCATTCCAATATATTGGTGTTGGTCCTTCGCGGGTGTGGCTTGTAAGGTAGCGTTTAAAGAGCTGAGTCCGTGAGCGATCGATGTCGGGACAGACTGGGTGGTTGCGTGTGTGTTGTGTCGTTTCTAGCGCAGCGTCGAGCGTGGTGTGGTTGTTGTTGGTGTAAGTGGTTCGCGAGTCTAGCAATCAATAATGCACTCCTTTACCCGCCTATGCTGATAATGCATAACGAAATCGGTCAGAACGCTCGAAACTTGCATGCACCAGGTCAACATTCCAGTACTCACTGTTGCTCTTCAAGAACAACAGCGACTCGAGGAGAATTGGGTTCATAGCGTGGCGGCTAAGACCGATGGAGGCACGAGCCTGGCTGAAAAGCCTCTCCACAATATTGGACGTTGGTGACACTGCATCCACCAACACGTACGTGTTGGTCTGGTCACCTCGGCGCGCGCTTGAGCGCGCGCTCAGCAAAACCGAGGTCGGCGTCGTCATCGACCACTTGCACCGCCAGGAACTGGCGGCGAAGCGCCACTTTCTCGCCACACGAGAGGGTGCCCTGGCGCCCCGACTGCACCTTCACGATGCCGGACTCGAAGTCTGGGTCAGCTACGATGGCTGCATTCGCAGCTACAAATACATAGCGTTAGAATGGTGGCTTAGGATGGAATTGAAGATGAACGTACCAGGGTATTGCCCAAACTCAGGGAACTGTTTGATGAGAGCATCGAACAGAGTTCGCACCTCCCACATCGACACCGTAGCCGACCGCAGACGCTTCGAGACTGACTCCACCTTCTTAAAGTGCTCGAGGAGCGTCTTGAGACGGCGGTTGGTGGCTGCTGATGGGATCAGCTCCGCGATGACGTCGTCGTCACGGTCGAGATGCTCCAGCAGCTCAAAGTAGCGAGCCACCATCGCGAACGTGGATCCCCATCGCGTATCTTGACGCAAGACGGGGTGCAGGTTGGTCTTAAATCTAAAAAGACAATTTTGAAATTAGAATTCCCGGATTATGTTTAGGATCCAAAAATCAATTTTTGGGAAATGACATACCTGAGCTTGGCGGCCTGGTTGAGCGTGCGGAGTTTCGACATGAGCTGCTGGACTTGGGCGAGGTCGACCTCAACAGATGAGGTCAGAAGGCGAACAGTCAAGTTGAGGCGATGACTGGCGCAACCCACTAGGGGGACGCCCATAAGCCGAGCGATCTTCTTGTTGGCTGCGCAGTTGTCTCCTACAAGGAACACGCACTACTCAACAGTCTTCCCGAAGTAGGAGAGCACTGTCTTGATCGCCTCGCAGTGCGTCTCGGCGTTGTGGGTCTCGTCCGGTTCGTCGATGACCGGCGCCATAGAGAGCAGTGGGGTGTGGACCACACCATCCACCTCATAGGACGCGTAGATGGCGAGGTAGTGCTCACGTGCGTGCGACCAGCCGTCGAAGATGATGCCGAATCGGTCTGGCATCAGGCTGGCAATCTCAAGTTCGACATCGAGCGTCAGCTTCAGAATGTTGTCACGCAGCGTAGCAGAGCTCACTGGCATTAACCGCGTATTCCTAAAACATTCAAAATGGATTTTTAGATCGGGTAATCGCAATTGGACCAAGATTTGGGCATTTTACCTGCGCGTCTCCTCCTTCTCGCAGAACGCGAGGGGGGGTTGGCCTCCACAATCCAGCGAATCCAGTTGTAACGATTCTGGGAGCGCTGGCTCACCCAGGTCAGAAGCGATCCCGTCTGTCCGGAGCTGGCCGCACGCATGTCGGCTTCATAGTCAGGGTGACGGGCGACGTGCTGCATCATTGGTGAACCCGCGTCGGTCAGCCGGACGATACGGGCGGGCGCGTGCCTTGCATCGTCACTGGCCGGTGTAATCACCCGCATCGTCCACGATAGGTTTGGAGAAAAGCGGACCACCTGCTCGGGCGAGAAAGCCGGGGCTGGAAGCGGGTCGGCGAGGACTATGGCGAACATGGTTGAGTAGGCGGCTGGCTGGAGTTTGAGTAGTTTGTCGAAGTTGAGAAACTGAAGGAGCTGGTGAACTCGCCGACCGGCCCTGCAAAGTTGACGGAGCCACCTCCACCACTCACGATCGGTGGTGAGCAGGAATGCTCTCGCGAACTCCGTAAAAAGGGTCGGAATTGGTAATTCGTAGTTCCATAGGAACTATGAGTTGGAGCGAAAGTGGGGAAAGGTTTGAGTGACTGCTGCAACACAACTGCAACAACAGGGTAAAGGCCGGAGCAATTCAGTCGACTCCCTCCCACTTGAAATCGAAGCAGTCGTCTGACAGTCAGACGCCAGACTCTGACTCGCACAAAGAGCCACAACGATAGCAAATGGCTGACGAGTAGGTCACCTGTCAGTGACAGAACCCTGTGACAGTGTCACAGGGTTCACACACGCCACAATGTGGTGGCTTCCCAGTTATCAGCTGCGAGATTGCCGTACTTTCCACCCACTGTGGGTCCCACACCACACCATAGGGTTCCAAAGAAAGGTCAATTGCTGAACTCCCCGGGATCCAAGACTAACCAAAGCCAGTGCAAAAGTGCCACCAGCAGCAGAAATATATTGATTTAAACAATGTAAATGTTCTGTTGGCTGAACTTACTCTTCTTCTTCACTGCTGTCCCCAGCCACTTGTCGGAGCCTTTTCCTCTTCTTCAGAATCGGAGGTCTGAATTCGTCCGCTTCGTCCTCGATGAAGCTGCTGAGCGCGCGTGCGTACCTTTCGCCATGAATGCTCCCACCAGGTCACCAGGGAGATCCCTGATCGAGACCCACGTTTTCTCGAACTCCACGAGTGCCGAACCGCGGCGCATCTTCACAATTCTGCGGACACGCGGTAGGGGTGGGGTTTCACCCTCCTCTGCTGAGCTGCTGCTCTCACTAACAGGAGGCGAGATGGACTTAGAGGGCTGGGCTGCGGGTAGGGGATCCCCTTCCTCGTCACTGCTGCAGCCGCTCAGAATCGAAGAGTCGGTTTTTGATTGCGATGGAGAGGCTGAGTGTGGAGAATCCTCATCACTGTGAGCACTGTTGGCTGGACTGGCCGCTGGACTGGCCGCTGGACTGGCCGCAGGACTGGCCGCTTGACTGGCCGCACCACTAGCAGCTGGATTTATGAAAGGAGAATCTTGAGAGTGGAGAGGATATGCGCCACCAGCAGAAGGGGCAACTTCAGTCGACTCTACTGCAGAGAGGTGGAGTGTTGAGGTCTCGTCTATGTCTTCATCTGACCCGAGCACATCGAACAAGTCGATTACGGCC
The DNA here is from genome assembly GCA_023337875.1 of Pythium apleroticum. Taxonomy (NCBI): domain Eukaryota; phylum Oomycota; class Peronosporomycetes; order Pythiales; family Pythiaceae; genus Pythium; species Pythium apleroticum. The sequence continues at coordinate 12,827 of JAADXN010000755.1, read as the reverse complement.
TTGAGTGCCATTTTGCTCACGTATTCGCCAGTTTCTCTGCGCTCCAGTTCGCACCTAGGCAGGATCTTGTGAACTTCAGCTGTTGATTTCTTCTTTGAGCACAGAAACCGGACAGCCTCCCCGTCCACACGCACACGTTCTTTCCTTTCACTGTAGAAGTCCTTGATTACTTGCAGCATAGCGGCGTGCTTCGGGCGAAAGCTGGTGCGCTTGGTCTTGGCTCTTCCACGCTTGGTCTCGGCTCTTCCACACTTGGTCTTGGCTCTTCCACGCCGGGAAACTCCTGCCGACTGTGTTTCTTGGTCTTGTCCTCGACGGCCCATGTTTGAGAATGCCTAAAAGATGGATGCAAATTGTCATGATGGGAAAGTCATAAGACGGAAGGGAGCTGCCTGATGTAAGGCAGACTGAGAGTATATAGCAACGGATACGCATGAGATGGTGTGGTGGGGTCCGTGCTTGGAATAGCAAAGAGATCAACGCCAGCAGTAAAGATGGGAAAGCCATAAGATGGCAGGGAGATGGGCAGATAAGAGGTAGCCTGATACGGCTCCGGATTTCTGTGCGTATTTCCATCTTGGGTACAGTGTCTGAGCCCAATTCGGGAACCGACAAGCATCAGATAAGGAGTGGTATCTTCTGGTACCCACAAGACTCCTCAATTATGCACCGTGACTTTTTTACAATAGGGTGCATATGGTTTTAAAAAACGGTGAGCCATAAATATGGTGGGGTTTGGTAGGAAACCACAGCCGTTAGGAACACGTAGTGTGCTCCATAAACCACGTGCCATATGAACGAACCGCAGGGGGATCAAGGACGCAGGGACGCCTCCTGTTCACCATGATCAACCACGCATGTCGCTTTCACTCCTCAGTCTACTCGCCGCTTTCCGTCCTCAGTCTACAATTTGCCAAGGCCGCTAGACGGCCTGTCCGCTTTGCATCTCCTTGCACTTGCTAAGGCCGCTAGACGGCCTGTCCGCTTTTGCATCTCCTTCCACTTGCTAAGGCCGCTAGACGGCCTGTCCGCTTTTGCATCTCCTTGCACTTGCTAAGGCCGCTAGACGGCCTGTCGGCGATGTTCAATCTACCACTCACTGACGAGCGTGTGGCGGGGACTTTGGGTTGCCGCAGCGCTCGCAGTTGAGTTGGCTCACACCCTTAGCTCAGTGGCAGAGCGCGAGTACAGAACCGTACTTCGACACGTCAGTTCGATTCTGGCAGGGTGTAGTTTCGGTATATTAGGAATAACTTCAAATTTTGAATGATTTTTTACAAAATCCGCGTCGCTGTTCTCGTTGGGAAACAAAGACGCCCACCGTCCAGAATCATCACTACCAACGACGCGGTGCTCAATGATGTCGGAACAGCACCGGGAAGGACATCAGCGTGGTCGTCGAAGAGAATCTAGCGCCCAGCGAGCAAGGCGTCTTGAGAAGCAACGACACTACAACAGCCGGCGACGAACGGCGCGGAGTGACGACAACACTGAAGGCGATGTATCCGGCTTAGTGCGAGAGAGTGAGGCAGAGCGACAAAGACGTCTCGCGCGTCAGCGCGAATATGCAGCTAATAGGCGACTACTCGCGAGGGTGGTGAATAATTCAGACGCAACTGCAGCAAGTGTACCAACGCCATCATCGAGGGTGCTCTCTCCAGGTCAGACGGTCTCTGAGTGTGACAACGACACATTGGCATCCAGTCGTGCACTCTATCCAGCAGAAGACGAGTTCTTTACTCTAGGTCCCGTGGCTACCGAGCGGGTGCAGAAGATCGGTTCACTTCTCGAGAAGGCTTTGGGGGGGATGAGTTGGACGAATGTGTCTGCGCCGTTTGCGATCGACTCGCTCTTCGTAAACTCGTTCGTCGTGTCCAAGTACAAGAGTCTGCGTTGCTTGACGCCATGCGCCGGGTGTTGAAGCCTCCAGCTGAAGACGTGCCCCTCGAACTAGTAACCCATTACGACTGCTCCAACATCCACCAGGGTCTGCACGGGATGATGCTATCTCGAGGTGGTGTGCACGTCAGTGACGATGTTGGTCTGGTTCAAGTGTGTGAAGAGTGTTTTTCAAGTCTCTCGAAGAAAGGGCACAAACCTCCCAAGCACGCGATCGCGAACGGATTTTATATCGGTTCGATGCCTCAGCACTTGTTCGACGCAACATGGATCGAGAAAGTGATGACCCAGCTCGTCACTGTCGTGGCTCAGACGAGAGTGATGCGCGGGGGTCGACACAGATCGATCCGGTCTCACTGCATGGTGTTCGATGCCACACCTGGGCCTCCTGCTACGCTTCTTCCACGAAGAGTCGACCACAGTGGTCCGTACAATGTGGTTTTGGCAGGCCCAATGACATCCCAGCAAAACGACTGTATTCGCAAACTGCACCACGCTCGAGGGAGTATGGTGAGTGATCTTCTGCGGTTCTACAAGGTGAACAATATTCTCTACGAAGGAGTTGCCTTGGATCGGCCAATACCCGAGGAGCTTAATGCCAACCCAGACGTTTTGGATCAAGTCTCGTTCACGACCGCAGACGAAGAGATCGGCGAGTTGATACAGGAGGATCATGACTCAATCACAAGCCACGCTACCACCACCGTTGGGCTCACTGAAGAGGATGAGGCTGCAGTGATCGAGCAGAACATTTTGTAGGCTGAAGAGGCCGCTGTTGCCAATGCTCGATTCGTGCAGCAGGTCGTGGACTTGAACCCAACGGACTCTTCCGCGACACCTCGTCTACGCGTTGATCACTCTTCACAGTTTGCCGAGTCAGGGGCAATCGAGGCGAAGATGTACCCGCACTTGTTTCCTTTCGGCCGTGGTCACCCTGGCGAGCGGAGACAGACACATGTGTCAAGGCGAGATTGCTTGCGCTACTACGCGATGCTCAGCTCTCGTCGTTTTGCCCAGGATCCGACATTCATACTTACGGCATTTGCTCGACTTGCACTCGAGAACATGTACACGCTGACGTCAGTGAAGTGCCGAAGATTCAGTGGTGTCTTTGAAGGCTACGAGGCACTCACTCAAAATGACGTTGCCAACGCACTTCTGAATAACGAGAGGCGTCAGTGGGGGAACCACGAATCCAGTTTGCAAATCGCGATGCGGACAGGTTTTTGAAGTCTGTTGAGCTCGGATCCATGTCTGTGTGGGGGAGTGCCGCAGAAAGGCGTCAGTGCCGACACGAGGCATTCGCATACCAAACGCGATTTGGGCAGCCGTCGTTGTTCGTGACGCTCACTCCAAACACGGACAACTCGTACGCCATGGCTCACTACACGGGCGTTCTATCGGTCGATACATTGTTCGACTCCCTTGAAGCGCGGGTTCCTTCCGATGCAGAGATGAAGAAAGCTGCAATGGCGGACGACTGTGCTTCGGCGCGGCTGTTTATGCGTGTCGTCGATGCGTTCATTGAACATATTCTCGGCATCAATTCACAATCTGGTCAAGCCAAATCAGAAGGAGGCCGATTCGGCCATACGAAGGCGTACTTTGGTATGGTAGAGACTCAGGGGCGAGGAACGCTTCACATCCACTTCCTCGTGTGGCTCTTGGGAGCTCCAGTCAACAGCAACTTGTTTGAAGAGAAGCTCTAACAGCGAGGCAGTGCCTTCACCGACGAACTTGAGGCGTATGTGGACAGCATTGTCACGAATCAGCTCCAGCTCCCAATCGAAAGCATCGGCTGCGAGCGATGCAAGTCTCAAGGGTCGTTCGTCTCATTGCCGACCCCCGTGTCAGCTCGACGTGAAAAAAGAAGGCGTGTTGTGAAAGAACAAGTAGAGCCGCTTCTGGTGAAGTGTAGTGCTTGCGATCATGCGTGCAGCTCCCAGCATATTCTGCGCCAAGCACTGCTCCAACATCGTCCGCCGCACTGGCCCCCACCGCTGGTCACTTTATCTGAGCAAGAACGCAAGGACAGGATTCGACGTGAGACTTTGGCGAGAGTCTCGGAGGCCGATGCAGCTTCCAGGGTAGATGATCGCGAGGTGTTCCAGGCTGCTACTGAAGCCTCTGGAGCCGATGAGACCGCGCTGTGGTTGCTAAGAATGGCCGACTCGTCCCAACTCGGCTATCAACATGGCGAAAGTGATCATCAACGCCTCGATCAAATGAATCGACTGATCATGATGATGCCACCAACTATCGACGCAACCCGGATGTCCTCGATGCACCACGAGTACATGGTGTCCACGCTCGTGTACAACTTGAATATGCGCTACTGGACACATACGAGCAGTTGCTTCAAACAGAGTCGATCGACGCCGAGCGCCTCAGTTTGTCGCTACGGTTACCCACGCAAGACGGTTGCAACGTCACGTGTCACGGGTCGGAGCGTTATCGTGAAACGACCACTGGCGCATGAGTTTGTCCACGGATACAAGGCGACAATCATGGCAGCGTTCAAGTGCAACCATGACATCCAGGTGCTCTTCGGCGGAAAGGAAGCTATCGATAGGATCTGCTACTGCTGCAAGTACGTAACGAAACCACAGCGGCAGATTGACAGCAGCACTGCAGTTGCATTGGCCAGTTTCCAACGCCGACAAGCCAAAGAAGCTGCAGCGTTAGCGTCCCAATCCCCACCAAGCGCCATCGAGATCCGCCGCAAACGGGTAACAAGTATGATCCACACGTTCACCAACAAGCAAGAAATAGCAGGGCCACTCGCTGCGCTATATCTCTTTCGTGGATCCTGCCGCTACTCCAGTGCAACTTGTGTAAAACTTCCGTTCTCCGAGATGCTCAAGCAAATCGAGACAAGTGGCGATTATGTATGCTCGTTGGTCCAGAGACAAACGACGGAGGATACGGTCTTTACTCCTGCCTCGCAGCTTGACGACTACATCTTCCACCCTGACAGCGCACTCAGTATCAATCTGTACGAGTATACGACGAGGTATTACCGGAGGCCCATCAGCGAGGCTACACCAGAGTCACGTCGTTACAAGGAGGGACATCCTCTTGCTCAGTCGCACTGTGTCGCAGTACGCCAACGCCACGCTGTACCGATCATCAAAGGTCCGAGAGTGCCTCGGTTTAAGACCGACATGAGCGCGGATGAGAAGGAGCTGTACGGAAAGCTAGTCTTGGTGCTCTTCAGGCCGTTTCGATGCCTCAGCGACCTCTTGGGGGATGATCACAGTGACGCCTGGCCGTGGTTCTCTGCTTATGAGTCCTGGGAGGCTTCACGGTCTTCTTTTGTCAAGACAATCATGGACAACATGAACGACTACCACGCCGGGCGTGTCACCGAAGAACGTGGTATCACGATGACTACGGAGGAAGATGCCGAGGAGCCCTTTCGCGACTCCGACAGCGAATCGTCTGACGATGGATACATGAGCGAGGACAACTACGATACGGAGGATGATTTCGACGTCTCTCAAGTTCTCGATACTTTTGAGGAGGCGTCACGAGGCGATGAGGCACTTTCCGTGTTCCCGGCCCCCACAACGTTCCCTGCTCGGATCTCAGCAGTCCTCCAACAGTTCGACAAACATCAACTCCTCGCTGGGATCGCGATGAATGTTGCATCCCTGTCAGGCCAGCACCGGCCAGGATTGACAACCCCGGTCGGTATAAACGAGCTGAAGAAGTGGGTTGGCGATGCCGCGACTGACAACAAGACGAGTAGTAATGATGATGTCGACACGATCACGAGCGGTCTTCAGCGCCCCACACTTGTCACCGAGATCATTGACGAGTGTTTGCAGCCAAGCCACGTAAGCTGGTCTTCAAGCCCAAGAGAAACAGCAGCCTTAGATCAGGTGCCGATGTATGCCAGTGTGTCGACACTGTCGCGCATTTTCACGCTGAACGAGCTACAGCACGGAGCGTTCGCGTTAGTTGGTGTACATCTGCTTCGACGCTGGCGAACTTCGGCAGCTATACCCGACACGCATCACACCACAACGACGTTAACTGTCAAAGATCTCGGGAGTCGTCATTTGCGCATGTTTCTGGGTGGAGAGGGAGGAACCGGAAAGAGCAGAGTGATCCAAGCACTTCAAGAGCTCTGTCGTTCCTGGCAGCGGCCACATTCGTTGGTCGTTACCGCAATGACTGGCAAGGCAGCGAGCGTTGTCAATGGGAGAACCCTGGCGGCGTTTGAAATGTCGTTGAAGAGTGCAAATCAGCGCGCTGCAGTTCAAGATCTCGACTGCCTCATCATTGACGAGGTATCCATGATGTCCAAGAGAAATCTCCTCGCTCTCGATCGGCTTCTCCGAAAGGCGAAAGGTGTTGAAGGTGTTCCATTTGGAGGAATTCACGTCATCCTCGTCGGTGACTTCCTTCAGTTACCACCGGTTGGTGCTGATCCGTTGTTTGAGGGATGCATCGCTCACGGACTTCGAGGGTTTCAGATTGTGGCGGCAGTTTGACAAAGTTGTTGTCTTACAAGAATCGGTCCGCTTCCGCGATGATCCAGAGTGGGGAGTTGGCTGCTCAAAAGCGCGTTCTGGACAGTGGACGCCAGAGTTTTTGTCAATGATCAACTCGAGGCTAGTTGACCATGCAGCACCAGAACAGCGACGCCAGCCCCTGTCAGTCCCAGCAGGCACTGTTTACGTGACTCCGGATAACGACACAAGAACGGCTATCAACGGTCACTTCATAACGTGTGTGGGGAGAGAGCTTGGGGTTCGTGAGTTTCCAGTGCGCGTTCTCGCGAACTTCAAGGGAGCCCTCAACCGTCTCAGCGCTGATGACCTTCGGATGGTAATGGGTCTTCAAGACACGAAGTTTGGAAGGATGGCGCCGTATTTGGATTTGGTTCGCGGGATGCCGATCCAAATAACGCAGAACATCCGAACACACAAGGGTGTCGCGAATGGAACGATGGGGTCTCTCCACAGCCTGAGTTTCCCACCCGGTACAACCTTCAGTCAAGCTCTCGACCGCCGGACAGGGGTGGTTTTCCTAGAACCAAGCTGTCGACCTCTCTACGCACTAGTACGACTTCAACGAGGACTAAACGCGACCCCGATTGCAGATGGAGTCGACCCTTCTCTGTTTCCTGTATTCCCCGATGCCGAACCGTTCCAGGCTACCGACGTTCGTCTCACGCCGACTTCGACCGGAGAAGAGAGAGTATTGCGTCTCAAGATTCAACAGTTTCCGTTTGTCTGCGCAGTCGGTGCGACGGTATACAAAGTCCAGGGAGAATCATTGAAGTCGATGGTTGTGATCGACTGGAAGGTCGACGTGCGCGGTGTGAACAAGCCCCAGCAAGCCTACCTAATGGTCTCTCGAGTCGTGACTCGCCAAGCCTAGCTTTTGCTGAAGCCATTCACACAAGAAATCGCTGGGTGGTCCAGACCCCCCCCCAGAGCGCGATTGACGAAGACCATCGTCTACTTGACGAAAGCAGAAGAACACTGGCAGCTTTCTATGCCACGCTAGACCAAGACAAACCTAGCTGATTAGGGTGCCTCAATATCCGTTCATTCAATTCTGGTATGTTCCCAGACGCTGTCCGACTACGATGTTTCAGTAGTGACCGTGATGTCCGCCGCGCGAGCGATCAACTGGCATCTCTTCCCTTCGTACACATGCCGCCTACGCGAGTTCGTGATGCGCACCACACTCCCATTTGGCGGCATGTTCGGCGATTCAGCTGTCACACCAAACACTGTGGCCGTCAAGAGAACGCCATCCACGAGAGCTTGATTTTCAGCGCTCGTCGCGTACAAGTATTCAAACTGCACAAGCGCTCGTCAGCTCCCTCCACAAAACGAATATTCGCATATCCTCTTACTTCAGCGAGCTCCTCGGGGCTTTCTGCAGGCTCCGCATCAGTCATGTGGAGGCGCACAAACGTGCGGTCGCCGTATGAATGCGATGACTTCCAGATGACGGTGCCCACGACAACAACTTCAATGTCTGGGTTGGCTGGCTGGGTTGTCTCATTGTCCACCACATGACGACGGAATTCTAGCAGGAATATGGGGGTTAGAAATGCGTGCGTGTGTTATCTGGTCAGTCTTCGTACCGTCAACAGAAGAAAGCACCAGTTCCTCTCGGGCGATTCGAGCCGCGAGACGTAGCTGAATCGCAGCCTTCACGCGCTTAGCCCTTTCGTGGTCACTCGTGAGTGATGGTCTGTAACTATTCACATAAGTACGAATATATCAGACGTATGAGCCAATCGCATTCAAGTTGAAGCCGGATCAGCCAATCAGAATCGCTGAAATCTCATCGGCATCAGATGGGTGATTGCTTTTTATTGGAGAATCAGCACAGAAGGGCAAATTTTTTGCCCTTCTGGAGCAGTATTTACCGTATACGTTTACGAATCTTCCCAAAGGACAAAATTTTTGCCCATTGACCACGAAAGGGTTAAGGGGTGACTCTCCCGCGGAGCGTTCCGCGACTGGCCGTCGCGCTGGAGAACGCGGGTCTTCAGCAGGTGCGCTGCGCTTTCCTGGAGCCATTTCGAGTTGGAGAACGAGATGGAAAATTGAGGACTGAGGAGCTTCGCGACGAATCCGCCTTCTTTGTTCGCGGCTGCTAACCACTGAGCCCAAAAGGTTCTGTTTTTGCGCAGGCGGATGCTCTCGAATCTTCAAGGGCTCCATATTTGTACTGATCTAGCTCTCCGAACAGAAGAGTACGGTCATCGAAAGAAACGCAAAGTGAAACCATCCCTCGCACCTCAAAGCCTCTTTTGATGGTGTGGTTTTCCACAAAAATGAAGCTATCGGGAAGAATCCTGGAATCTTAAGTGCGGAGAGTAGAACAATCGATCTCAGCTCATCTTGTAGTACTCCATCCCCACATGGAACAACAACAAAGAAGAAGGCGGAGGTACCTCATCGTTATACTGACTCAAAATACGGAATGCCTTTCACCGCACAGTGCCTCGAGAAGCTCCTATACTACTGTTGCATAAGCCTTTTAGTGGGGTGACACATAATCGATAGACTTCTGGCTACCTGGCGTTCCCCAGACAAGGTACAGCTGTAGTCAGCATTGATTAGTTCGGACTATTTACAATATCTAATCTTGACCTAATTTGTATCCTAAATTACAAAATAAGAATTACAGAGAACTGGCCTCCTATGGAATCTACGCATCCCCCGCCAGCCGGCGGGCGTGCAGTGCCTGTTTTTCATGGTGGAGGAATGAGTAATGCGTAGTTGTTACGAAACATGAAAATCAATTATTTCCACCGCAAAATGGAAATTAATTTTTCATGCGTTATTTTTTGGGGATCCCTGACCAACACCAATATTCTTGTATCTTGTGTCTGTCGCTTCCAAGTGATTGGGGTTGGCTCGCACCGAGTATTGGGCCATAGCCTGTGCACAAGGACTACGTGCTTGTGGCCTGCACGACGCTGAGCGTCCTGTTATAATTGGCGGTGGGCGAGGAGAGCGCCTTCACGGACCGCTTCCGAATGGCGTCGTCCACCACGTCATCGGCCAGTCCGACATCCCGCTGCCGATCTCCTTCCACTCGAAGCTCGTGCTCATGATCGCTGGCAGCATGCTTACCATGGTCATCTCCGAGCGATTCATGGTGCTCAAGCGCTGGCTGCGTCGCCGCTTCCACCGCGATCAACTATGGCTGAGGATATTTTAAGATAGACAGACTGCCATCATCGCTCGTAATCTATCACGCACTCTCATAACTTGCCTTCTTGCCTTCTCGATAGCTATTCTTCGTACGATGAGATTGGGCTGCATTGAACCAGATTCCCGCACATCCTGTACGTGGTTCGAGCTGTCATGCTCGCTAAAGACAAGTCGGAAAGCCCACAGAACCGGAAGACACAACACTTTGGATGGCTAGTCCAGCTCAAGCTCCGTCATGGTAAAGGCGCAACCCGTTTGAACGAGCTTTGAGGCCGTTCGCACAGGACCGGTGGCACGCATACATCTCATCGACATGCGGGCGTCCTATACTAAGAAATGCACAAAGATTGTTGCACATGCGATTCCTTCATGTTGAAATGGGTGTGTTACTCTGCTTGTTTTTCTATAGGACAAGAACACGAAGGGTATCCCGAAGGATGGAAAGGTCGTTCTCATTAGCAACGTCTGGTCGTTGAAGCTCTTCCTCAACCAGAGTTGCCAGCTGACAACCATCCTCGAGTGCATCAAAACAGTGCATGAAGCACCCTCTTTCCGTGAGACGTACGAAGTGTAGCAGACCGCCGTTTAAGGATATTATATACAATCACACAGTTTGTTTTGCTCCAACTCCGACTCATATATCTCGCAATACAAACGTGGTGTACTTGCCGATGTAGCTCGCGTTCGCAGCAACAGCAGCCAATTCACGTTTGATGATTGCTTCGGTGATATTCGGACACATCGATTGGAATGAGACCACACACGAGTGGCCAGATCTACACAAAACGACGTGAGTATCTATGTGATAGACGATAGTTGGCTCACACTTACCCTGCATGGTCATCCCTACCACGACGAATGCGGAAATAATCGAGGTTAACGTTGAGTTGCACAAGTACTCGTAATGCTTCCATCCAGTTGGGTTGATCTGGACGCCATAAGATCATCAGCCAACGATACTTCCAGGAAGCTCTGTTCTCTCGGGCGAAGAGTCCATCAACTGGAAGTACCGATGGGCCACGGCGGTTTATCACTGCATATCTACCTAGCGTCATCGTCTCGGGTATGTGTTCAACAAGAACTGACAAGACGTTCGCGTTCGCTGCCCTCTGGCTGCACAGCGCGAGCGTATTTTCAGCTTGTTCTTCTCGTATGGTTCGGCAGGTTGTGGGCTATCCCAAGTGACTTGGCGATAGATTGTTTGCTTGTACAACCATTCAAGCTGAGGAATATACTCTTCGAATCGGGAGAGAAGGTGCCAGTCGGACATGACGAAGTCAGCTGTGCGGAGCTTTGTGCCGGGGAGAGCGCACACACTTACGCGTTCTTCAGCCAAGACTTCTCCAACGACTCTCAATTCCAGGGCCATGACGCGGTTGAGCGCGACTGGCGTCGTTGTAGATTGCAGCTCCTCATTGGCAACAACCGCGAAATCTATATCACGCTTGCTCAGTGCTTCCAGGGTGTGCGCAACGTAAGGGTTGCCAGTGACTTCAGGAAATCGATTTCTTGCCAGTAGATCATCGAAGATCCTTTCAGCTGCTATGTTGATGAAGCCACCATATTCGCCTTGAACACGAACGAAAAGCGGCAACTTCCTGGAACACGATCCCACTCTGGCCATTCACCACAGCGGGGTCGTCTTTGATATCTAGGGACTTCAACCGGTCGCCGCCTGTCTCAGGTAGGATCCACGTGCATAAAATACTGGCTATGACAACGCACAGGCGACTCCGCACCAAAGCCGCGACCACATGTACGAGTCCGGGGACCGCAAGCGATCATTCTCGCGAGGCCAATCGACAGAGTATCCTCCACCAGCTACCTCAGCTGCTGCAGCTAGGCAAGGCAATCACGTAACCAGTGGCCCCTATCCAATGCCAACAGTCCCTTCGTGGAGCTGGCGTAGCATCACGTTCGGCCTCCCCACACGGGAGGCTGCTTCCGCGAAGTTGGTGACGGCCCATTCTGCGCAGGCTCGTGATCTTCTGTTCGCGGCGTCCTCCTCTTCCCTCAGCGTCCGTGGAGAAGATAATTGCTGCTCTTTCGCCGTTTCAAGCACCAGGTCAAACAGCTCGATGGTACTGGTCTTCCCTGACCGTTGCACATCGTTCTTTGGAGTCGGAGGCTCAAGGTTAGTGAGCAGCAAGTGACAGCGCCCCTTCACTCTTGCATTATATTCCACAGCTGTATCACTTGTTATACCCAGAAGGTCGCGGAATGCTGAAATGCTGGTGGTGGGCAAGCAGGAGCAGCAGTACGAGCGGTGAATGGGAGCGGGGACCGAGAACAATTGGAATTAGGAGGCATGAAACACAGGGGTAGTGGTCTTGGCTGGCATGGTGTGATCGAGGTGGCTACATACACCTGCAGTAAGCTGTGACTGAAGGTCGCTCAGATTTGAGTGGGAGTTGGAAGATCCTAGTTGGCGACTCGCCCACGTTCGGCTGTGTCTACTGTTACAAATCACTGTACTGTATCATAACAATATATAACACCGCATGGCTACATTTCCTATGTGGTGCTACAACGCCATCCTTCAACATGAGACAAGAACGATGGTGCAGGAATGAGAAACTCGGTGACAGCAGGGTATTGTAAGGCTTCTTGTGGGGCGAAATGATTGAGGTCAACCTCGACAAAGGTCTTTATTCGATACACGGATCTGGAAGAGCGTGGTGATGGGGAAAACTCCACGTAGACAAAGATTAGTTCAAGCGGGGTGCAACGACAAGCTCTACAACTCCCGTCGACACAGCGCTTACGTCAAGTGGAATGCAATAGGATGTATGTGTAAGCACGAGTGGATCAAGTGCACATGCATCAATTTAAGTATGTAGCAGCTACTGTGAATCTAGGAAACTCAATCCCTTGCGAAGATACCGCATGCGGAAATACTTCAGGCACTCACCGTACCCTTCCTCCCATGAAACGTCCAAGAGGAACATCTCGATGAAAAGTAGTCAGTACAGCTCGCAATTCACGCCGTCGGTTTGCTTGGCGCCTTGAAAAGGGCGGTACTCAAATGCATCTTGCAGCAGGGGCTCAATCGCTCGTTGGCAGAGCCAAAGCCGAGAAGGTATAAGGTGGTAGTTAACCCTTTCGCGAACCGACGTGTAAATTTTACACCTTTGAAGGTGTTTACAAAAGGCGTCCTCAAAACAGGCCTCAAACGTGTAAATTTTACACGTTTGGCTTGATACCTAGTTTTTGTCAACCTTCTTGTGTAACGTC
>JAADXN010000754.1:0-16218 GCA_023337875.1 Pythium apleroticum | reverse complement strand
TGAGTTCACGGCCCGGAAGTCGCTCCATGAGCGCATTTGCTGCATGTCGTTTAACCCCAAAATTCTGGAGCTGACTGGGTGGAACTTTCGTTTATTCCTCTTTTCGTTTATTCTGGGTAGTGCTGTGCCCAACCCTGATGACGAGAGGCGCAGAGGACGACGGCGCGCCGGCGTTCAAGCGCGCTCGCACGGAGGATGCCTCCGCAGCGTCCCTGGACCCCATGGCTGAAACGCAGTCGCAACTCCAGCGCTCCACGGACCCGCATCTCCAGGCGAAGCTGCTGCTGGACTACAGCGCGCAGGCGGTCGCGCCTGAGGCCGACACGGAGGCTGCCATCGACTTCCTTTTCGCGTTCCTGCAGCAGAGCCAGACGGTATCCAGCGGTGAGAAGGATGCTGACGGAACCAAGAGTCCTCCGACTGCTGACGGCGGTCGTGGCAGTGGCAGCAACGCCGTGGTGGTAGCCGCCATCGTGCGGGGGCTGCGCGGTCTCCTTGCCGTGAACCCCAGCGTGGTCGAGCCCATGATCCAACTGGACGCCATGGGTGAGCAGCTGACACAGTGCGTGAGCGTGCCTGAGGACTTCAAGCTTCGCCGTGACATGCTGCGCATCGTGCTGGACTGTCTCGTGCTGGCTCACAAGTTGGCTCACACAGAGCAGCTCCTCCAGGCCTGCATGGGCGACCACGACGACGGACTCCGAGCCATTTGCCTGGAGGGATACATCCGCCTCCTGGATGCTGGCCACCACGTGCAAGCAACCGCTGTCGTAGAGCTCATCGCCAAACTCTCCCGCGTGTTCGCTGTCAGCGACGACGCGCACACGCGTGAGCTGGCGGCTCGGGTCCTGGGTCGCCTTGCGATTTCTGTGGCAGAAGAGGCAGCGTCGGCGTCGGCACAAGAGTCGATTCTCAATACGCTCGCGTCCAACGCACGCGACCCGTCGCCTCGTGTCCGTCGAGAGATCGCCATCGCCTTCCGCTGCTTCGTTGGAAGCCCGTTGGCCGGGCAACCCTTCCTTCACTTGCTGCAGAAGACTCAAGTAAACGAAGACTTGTCAGAGGTTGACGCACAGAATATCGCGCTGCTGACCAATGGCGCGATGTTGACGCTGATGGAGGATGATGACGAGGAGGTGCGTCGCCGTGTGGTGTTTACTGGTCGTTTCTGGGCGGTGCCTCAACACGTGGAGTGAGCCGCAGGTGACGACGGAAACGTCAACTAGTGTTCGACTGCTGTGTGAAGCCGGGGCGTGGGGGTCCGATCTCGTTGACCGAGCGGTGTCTTCGCATATCGAGTTGGCCGCGCGAGCGGCGAAATACCTCGACCGGAACCTGCTCACAGTGCTGGAAAATCTCCACGCTCTGCTCCACATTTCCAAGATGAAGGAAGGCGACAGTTACCCGCTGTCACGCGAAGAGGCACGTCGGCTGTGTATGGCATAGTGGCTTTGGCCTGTCGCTGACTCCTATCTTATTGTAGCTCTTCTACCTCCTGGGGAGTCTGCCGACCGACAGTCTTCACGTGGCTATCGCGTTCATCAGGATTGCGCCTCTTTTGATCATCGACCATGTCCATGCCGCGACGAGAGTTGCCAAATTCATGATCCAGTGTTCTGCAGTCAGACATCCAGCTGAAACAACCGTCGAATTCGTGGCTGAAGACATCCGAATCGCAGTGGAGCACCTCGGAGACAAGTGGAGTCGTGGCGGCGTCTGTCTTCCTGCTTCTACGCTAGCCGATCTGCGTATTGCGGCGCTCACCCAAGGTGGCACAAGTCCTGTCACTGTGGCGTGTCGTGTGCTTCACGATGCCCTGAGCTCCCCATCAGACCGCCTCCACTCGCATGCTCGTCAGCCACCATTAAAATGCATCCCTGCATTCCTGGGTGGACCCAGCACCGACAGGATCTCAAGTCCTGATGGCCACGTTGTCATCAGTCGGCCGCTGGCATCTGCCTTGATTGGACACATTTCGGACTCGCTGCAGACACTACAGCATGTCGTCTCCAGTCGCGCCCACTCAGGGCTCGAGCGAGGCCAGTTGTTCGTTGGTGCGGTCTCGAAGACCTGTGAAGAGCTGCAACAGTCGTGCCAATCTTTGTTGGCACGTACACAGCACCGTCTTGACACCAAGTCGAAGGCTGCTCTCGTGGAGGTACGGACACATATTGATCAATACCGTGAGGTTGCATCTAACCTTGAGAGCTATTGTGCGATTGTAGATGCTATTCGTGAGTGTGTGGGCTACAACGAAGACCCCTTCGGATTGGAAAAACCTTGTCCGTCACGCGCTCACAGTAAGTCACGTTTCATCGGAGTTCCGATCGATGTTCACTCAGCTCCAAGACATCGAGCTTCCGGCTAGCGCAGAGGATCACTTCCGTCACGTCGTCAGTGCCATGTCCGCCGAAGAGCTCACGCGACAGCTTCGCAGTGGCAAACTCGACGAGATCACCAGTGCTTCAATCACCCACCCTGACGGGCCCGCGGCTTCTGTAGTGCACGAAGTTTCTTCGCACATGCCATTCGCTCTTGATGTCAAGTGCGTCGTACGGAATGTCGCCAAGCATGTTGCGCTGTTCGTGAAGGTGAGCGTGGACTCTGGTGTTAGATGAGTTCCAAAGATGCAAAAGGAACTCACTCGTGTTTGTCGTTTCCGCACAGGCTCGTGTTCCTGGTGGAGAACCCACATACTCTCCGCTCCACCTTCAACCGCGTGTTGAATCCGACTGCGTCGAGGCCGAGGCATCTGTGAAGCTCCACTTTCGGCCTTTTTCCGATCCAACCGAAGTCGTTTTGGCTGTGTGCGTCAAGGCCCCGCGTTACGTTTCGGTAGGAAACCTCGCATCTGCAGCCACTGCCGCCAAAATTGTTTGATTCTGACGAGTGTATGTGGATAGGCCAACGCGGACACTGAGGACTACGTCGAGATATCGCCTGTCACCAAACTCCAGGTCCAGCACCGCTTCAATCCAGGACTGCGCCACCAGAGCAGCCGCAGTGGATAATGTGAGAAGGAAATTGGAGGAGGTGCTCCGAAGTGTAATGAACGCTCCTTCGATGTCTAGTGATGCAGCACTTCATACAGCAGAATCGCAGCCGCAACGCTCACGTTCAGTGAGTCCACACGGGAGTCTTCGTCCGATGCTTGGCCTGAGAAGAACACGTAAACGTCGGTGTTACATGGAGATGCCATCACGTGACGCCTTCTCAACGAACACATACCAGGGATAGTGACGATCTCATCGCAGCACTGGCGAATACCCTTGCGAAGTCCCTTGTGTTCGTTGCCCTGCGTATGTTCAGAGTGAGTTTTTCGACTCAAACTCCAAAAAGGAGAGGCGGCTTTTCGAGTCGCAGCACGTACCATGACCAGGATCGTTGGTTTGTCGGACGCCAGTTGATTTGACGTGATGGAGTTCGGCCCACTGCAAGCACCGACGATGCGCCAGCCCTTCTCTTGGCCGATTGCTAGCGCTTGGTGAAGGTTTCGGGCTCGAAGTAGCTTGTTCTATAGGCGGACGACGTGAAATGTCAAACAATCAAGCTACTCAGCTGCGCGTATTTCCGAACGTACATTCGCCACGAGTACTTCCAGAGCACCAGCCGACGCACGTGAAGCCTGCACGACATGGCAAATGCGATTATGAGAACCAATGGTTGGTATGAAGGGAGGGATTTCTGTCTGAACGCACCGCCGGAGACACTGGCGCACTGTTGCGCTCGCTGAGGATGACGGCTGAGCAGCCGAGGAAGTGAGCCGAACGCAGGATAGCGCCGAGGTTCTGATGGTGGTGTCACGAAGAGACTCAAGTCAATGGACACCTCCAGGGTACTGGTTATGGTGGGTACAAGATGCGTGTACCTGGGTGTCATGGAGCTCGTCCAACGCCAGGATCACTGGGCGAGAAGAGGTGGCCGCGATTGCTAAATCATTTGTCGCGCTGACTATTAGCCACAGCGGTGAGAAGAAGACGACATGATGATCTCACCATCCAGCACCGCGACGTCAAAGTCCGGAAGCTTCACTGGATCCACATCAAGCACCACGCCCTGCAAAATCCCACACAGAGGACGAATGAGTGAGGCACTTGGTCGCTCAGATGGTACTGCTACTCATCCGTACCTGGTGAGGCTTGTCGTCGGTGATGTGGTTCAGCATCCACTTGCTGCCAACATTGCAACGCGTCAGTGAGCACGCAGTTGCAGCTGTGGTGCTGCGCGTCTCTCGCGTTCTTACCTGATGGGCTTGATCTCAATGTCGCTCTCGCTGGCCATGTCGTGGATCCTAGTCACCGCCGCCAGATCCGCCTTGGCACTGCTGCCAGAGACTGCGCCCGTTGTCGCTCCTTCGCGCACATAGAGCACGTGCGCATTGCGGTGGCCGCTGGCCAGCGCCTGTGAGACGCTGTGGATGCCGTAGAGCAGCTCCCCACGCGCCTGCGGCACCTCAAGGCCGTCGCCCGTCGTCGTCTTCACGGGTCCGCGCGGCGGCTTGCGGAAGCGCTGGTGCTGCTGCTCCGACTGCTGCTGCCAGCGCTGCTGAGACGCGCAGCGCGCCTGTGTGAACGCCTGTGGCAGCAGTGCATGGCGCCGCAGCGCCGCCGCTCCGTGTCGCTTCAGCATCACGAGCATTGAGGATGTCGCGCTTGTCCAGCCATGTCACTCGAGCAGCACCATCTGCGCAACATACGTTTGTCCACCCTATAATGGACTCGACGGAGTACATCTCACCTGGTTTTGTGAAATGAGCTTCAAGCAAGTCCAGCTCAGCTTCGTGGCATCGTCCGAGAGAGGGAAGCGCAAGGCGACGCGAGACGCAGACACACAGACAGCATGGCGCCGCCCGTGAACTCGTCGTGGCTGGGCAAGCTCAAGGGCATCGATGCGTACCCCAAGACCATCGAGGAGTTCAAAGTGCGCACCATGCAGGGCGGCATCTGTACGTGCACGCGCTTGGGGACAGCGGGCTGACTTGATACTGAGGCTGACGTGGCGGTGGTGGCGCAGTCTCCATGATGGCGTTCCTCGCGATCTCCATCCTGCTCGTGTCGGAAGTGTCCTTCTACTTCACGACGGTGCGTTTGCCGGACTTTGTGGCTTTAAGCTGGTGTATGGAGACTGACACTGTGGGATTCGATGCAGGACACGGTCGACAAGATGCTCGTGGACGGCCAGCGCAACACCGTCGTGCCCATTTACTTCGATGTCGACTTCCCCAAGTACGCTGTCTCTCTTTCCCTTCGCCTGTTTGTCCCCGTCTTGCGAGTAGATCGCTCACTTGTGGTTGCGCTTTGTGCAGAATGCCGTGCTCGATTATCGCCGTGGAAAAGTCGGACATGTCGGGCTCCGTGCAGCACGACATCCTCAGCAATGTGGAGAAGATCCCGCTGGACCCGTACGGTAAGCCACTCAAGGAGGGCACGCGCGAGAAGGTTCGTACGGATGTTGTGGGGGCGCTTTGAGGAATGTGGGATGTTGAGTCACTGGTCATTTGTCTGTAGATGGGCGGAGCGCTGACCAACCACACGGATCTCCACGAGAAGGAGGACGCGACTGAAAAGTGGGTTTCGCTTTGCAAGAACCAGAGTATGCGAGAGCTGTGAGCTAAGCGGAATTGATTGTGGCTGCTTCTAGGCCGGCGTGTGGAAGCTGCTACAGCGCTGGAGAGCCCGGACAGGTACCGCATTCAACGAGCCTCGTCCTGATGATATTCCTCTCGACTCTCACTCACACCATTTTGATTTGGATTATTTGTATAGTGTTGTAACACGTGTGACGACGTGAAGGCTGCGTATGCGAAGAAGAACTGGCACATGCCGAGTCTGCACACCGTTTCTCAGGTGCGGAGCCTCCACTCTGCGTCTCAGGTCGAAACTTGTTTGCTCACTCTGTCTTCACGTGACCAGTGCCAAGAAGCCGAGATTGAGAAGGTCCTTCGTGGCGACATCAGTGAAGGATGCCGCATCAAGGGCTTCGTGCTCGTGGGCAAGGTACTATCGGACTTCGAGGTCTCAACACAGGGGCGGTTGAGTTTCTGATCATGGACCTCTCCTTGGGCATCGTAGGTGGCCGGTAAGGTCTATTTCGCTCCGTCCAAGTACTTCCGCAACGGCTACTTGTCGGCTCAGGACCTCGTGGAAGCCACGTTCCGGGCGTTCGACACGTCGCACGTCGTGAACTCGTTCACGTTTGGCGAGTCGTTCCCGAACATGAAGAACCCTCTGGAGAAGCGAACGAAGAACCTAGCGGAAAACGTTCGCGGATCATTCCAGTACTTCCTGAAGGTCGTGCCAACCGAGTACTCGTATCTCACGGGCAAGCGCGTCATCACGAACCAGTACTCCGTCACCGAACACTTCAAGCAGCTCACGCCACTCAGCGAAAAGGGCCTTCCTAGTACGTACCTGCCAGCCGAATGTCCTCGGTCTCAGATCACCATCGCCACTGACGCTGCTGTTAATCGTTGCGTCTACTCCTTTGTAGTGATCACGCTATCGTACAGCTTCTCGCCCATCATGTTCCGCATCGAGGAGGTCCGCAGGGGCTTTTTGCAGTTCCTCACGAGTGTCTGCGCCATCGTCGGCGGTGTATTCACGGTGCGTTCCACCCGTGGCGTACTGTCTATCTCTGTGGCTCTATCGGCATCACTGACGTTTGCATTCCGTCGCTGCTTCACGCACAGATCATGGGCGTGCTCGACTCGGTCTTCTTCGCCGTGCTCAACAAGTCCTCGCGCAACCTGCTCTGATTCAGCCAATGACTGGGGGAAATGAACGCTTTTCGTCCAATCACAGGGCTAGTTTGCTTCCATTTTTGCGACATCGCGCCGTTTCCATTTTTGAGTATCGACTGTGTCACATCCACACCCATAATGGCTGAGATTGGAGCCATGGCGCCGTCGCCGCCGCTGCCGCCGGAGCTGTGGAACCTGGCCGTGATCGCCACCATCTGCGCGTTGTTGGGATGGCTCATGCGCGTGGTGCAGCTCATGCTCACGTTCGCCGATCTGCGCTACGCCGTGGACTCGAATGCCGTACGTAATACTACCTGCGACGGTCTCAACTGAACTACAGTGGCGACGAGTCTAGCATGACTGACGTACCCTTTGGCATGGAAACGCCCTGTAGGTCATGTATCTGAGAGACCTTGGGGCCAGGTGATTACAAATCGTGCTCTTCTTCGTTCTGGCCGTTGGCTTACGGTGTGTGTTCTCTGACAACAGTCTGCATGTGCTCAAGCGTGCGTCGATGTGGCACTTTCAGCAGCTTCTGCGGACGAATGTGGAGCCCGTGTCGACGAAGATGACGCGCGTGGACGTCCCATTTGACATCGTGTCGTCCTCACTAGAGATCAAGCGCCTAAACACAGGCGCCGCAACTCCCCGCCCACACCCCTCAAACGCCTTGAGCTTCTGCGTGCGCTCGAGTGTTCCTTGTTCAGTTCAAGTGCTCTGGAACGTGCGTACTGAGAGCCTGGATGTATCGAGCGGCTCTACCTTAGGCAGCTCCCCAGCGTCGCCAACCGCCTCGATTCTCAGCCCCACGCAGCTCATTCCCCCTGTGTTGCGCAGCCTCTCCATCGACAGAACAGTCCGAGCGCTTCGAGCTGCGCCAACGAGTCTTTCGCGCATCCGTCGGCAACGGCGACGACACGAGCTTCAAGACGACAATGCATCACATGATGATCCATGCGAGCTCAGCCCTGTGGCGTCGCCGGCAGTCTGTGGAAGCCCCGCCTTTGAACCTGGTGATGCAGCTGCTACATCGGAGCTATTCAGGTGCGTTTCGCTTGTCTTCCGCTAACTACCCAGAACGTTAATGGCTTGATCGCGTTGAAGGTTCGAGGCGCCGTCGCCTGTGCCTGCGGAGCTGTTCACCTTGGTCATTCCGTCGTCTGCCGTGCAATGTCCAGACGATGAACTGCGGTCTCTCATTGACGAAGCCGACAGCCACTCGCCCGCGTCGCCCCCAGCAATAAGTGCCAGAGCATCTCCACCTAGCACCACTCGCACCGCCAGCTCACCTCAAGCCGCTCGCTACTCTGCTGTGGTCGTCCTTCGCTCTCTGGCTTCTGGGTCCGCGCGGACAACCCTTTTCAGTAAACTTGGCGCGGGACGAGACTCGAGATCCCACGACGGCGACGCCCATCTATCAGCAGTGTGTCAATGTGTAGCACTCGACTTCCTTCCGAATCCCATGAAGCCTGAACGCTTCAGCCCTGTGGTGGTCAAGAAAGTCAGCTACACCAAGTCGGCCGCCTATATCTCGCAGGTAGGTGACAGCTCCATGGCTGTGGCCTTGGAGCGATGAAGGTTCGCACTCTAACCACAGCGTCTTCGTGTTAGGATATATACGGGCGTGACGTGGCAGCCAGCAGCGAGTGCACGATCTGTCTCGAAGGCGTCCTCTCGGTGGTGCTGCTGCCGTGTCGTCACCTCTGTGTGTGCCGCGTCTGCCTGGATGAGATCGACCGCTGCCCCATCTGCCGCGCCACCTTCACGACGTGGATCTGCTACGACGTCAATAGTGAAGAACCGGAGCCACGTAGCGTGGAGCATGAGGATGAGGAGAAGAAAGACGCCGAGGTGGCGGGGCAAGCGAGCTGCTCGCCAGCAGCTGCAGCAGGCGGCCAACTTCAAGTCAAAATGGGTTCATAGGAGATGCAAACACGCAATTCTGAAAACACTTGTGTGTATATCTGTAATATGTTTTCTAGAAACTTGCCAACAGATCCGCCTAGTCCATTTTGACGGAGAAGTTGGGCGCGCCTGTCGCCATGGAGCTCTTCACGCTGGACGCGCTACCCCTGACGCCCTCCAATAGCACGGGTGTCGCTGCGGTGGAAGCGGCCTACGATGCGCTGTCGCCAGCCGACACGGCACTGCTCTTCATGGGCACAGGCGTCGTGGGCGCCGTGCTCTACCTGCTCATCCTGCTGTCGTATCTCTACGTGCCGCTCATCAAGGCGCAGCATCCGGCCGCCGACATCGTGATCTGGCAGGTCGTCTCCGGTCTCATGACCTGTGCGGGCTCTATTATCGCTTACGCCAACGCCGTACGTCGCCGGAGTATTTTGTAGCTGAGGGTTCGTGTATCGGTGACAGCTCCTCCGTGTGTGTAGCTGCCAGATCCAGACCACCCTACGCGAATGTTCCCACGCCCGACGTGCGCACTCCTGGGTGTGTACAACCAGGTAGAGTGCTCCGCTATTCCGTTCAAGGCACGAGATTCGCCGTTGATACTGATCTTCTGCATGGGTAGTTCTGGGTGCTCAGCGGCTGTCTGTGGTACTTGATGCTGGCGGTGGATCTCTTCGTGGCACTCGTGAACCCGTGGATGGGCTATGCCTGCAAGGCCAGCGCCTACCATCTCATGTGAGTCACGTACATGTCATCGATTATGCTCGCTGTATACTCAGTTCTGTCGTCGGCCTTTGTGCAGCGTTTGGGGCGTGAGCTTTGTGGCGGCCCTCGTCGTCTACCAGCAACACGCCGCGGGAATCTCGTCTCTCAACGTGTGCTGGATCAAGCGTTCTTCCGACCCGCAGCTCGTGAACCACTTGCACTGGATCGCGCTGTTTGGGCCAATCATCGCGACGTTTGTGCTCTCACTCGCCGTCCAGCTATTCGCCAGTTTCCGCTTTGTGCGGCGGCTGTTGGACGTCACGTACCGATCCAAACGCCGCATCTTGATGCAGTACTACCGCTACCTGCTGATCTTTGGAGCCTACTGGTCGGCGTGCGCGGCTCTGTACTACGCCGACTACGTGGAGAACTTCGCAGGTGACATGGCTACTCGCATCCAACTCGCGTTTGGCGTCGTGTTCGGGTCCTACCCGCTGCTTCTCCTAGTCGTGTGGGTGCTCAATACCGAATTGTACCAGCATCGATCGAACGTGAACTCTCTCACGAGCGCAGATAGAGAAGCATTGCTGCAGGGGAAGACAGAGCACTTCAGCGCAGCGCTGCGCAAAGATCTCATGCGCTACACGACGGCCGGCATTCGCTGCAGCATCAACGATGAGCTCATGGGAGGCGGAGGCGACGTGAGCTCTGCGGGGCCAGGCACGAGGTCTCCTCCGTTGCATCGCTCTCGTCTCGACTCGGTGGGAAGCAGTGTCGGCTACTTCTCCGGCGACGACATTGGGGGCCCTGGTGGTCCACCAGAGTTGTACAGTGAGAAGAAGCGACTCGCGACGACCGTGTTCAACGGAGAGTACCGGTACTACGAGAAACTTGGATTCACAGACTACGCACCCAAGATCTTCGAAAACATCCGCTCTGCGTGCGGGATCGACAATAGCCAGTACGAGAAGTCGTTCGCCGGGACGCTGTTGGAGCGCGCGTCGGAAGGCAAGTCGGGCATGCTGTTTTACTTCACAAGCGACCGAAAGTACCTGGTCAAGACGATGACCAAGAAGGAGCACTCGTTCTTGCTCGAGATCCTTCCGCTCTACCACCAGTACATCCTCAAGCAGCCCAACACGCTGCTCTGTCGGTTTCTCGGCTGTCACTCGATGCAACTTCCTGTGGGCTGGAACAAAATGTTCTTCCTGGTGATGGAGAACGTCTTTGCGGACGGACCAGTCGACGAGAGATACGACCTCAAGGGTATCTTCCACCAGACCGCGTCTAGTTTCGCTCCAAGGCGGCGGCGTGGGAACGATGCGGCTGCGTACGATGCACAGGACACGGTACTGGAGTTTGGTGACGACCAGGAAGACTACGACGACGAAGACACGACCGTCTCTGACAAGTTTGGTGATGACGACAGCCGCCCAGAGACCCAACCGCTCATCCGCCGTGCCACGTCCCGCAGCTCCTTGCGGCACGACAGTGACTTTGTGTGTCGTCGCGCGTCACTCCGAGTAAACGCCACGACGAGAGCGAACCTGCTCGCACAGATCACGAACGACTGCGGCTTCCTACAAGAGCTCGGCATCATGGACTACAGCTTCCTGCTCGGAGTGAAAAGTCATGACACAAGAATCGACGTGTCGACGCTCGAACAGTTGGCCCACAACGCAGTCGTGTCCGACGACCAGACGAAGATCTACTATCTAGGCTATGTGGATATTCTCCAGCACTACAACTTCGGCTGGAAGTTGCAGCACTGGCTGCTCTCGACGATCCTGGACAAGCGCAAGATCACGGCGCTGCCTCCTGCAGAGTACGGCCTGCGCTTCCTCGGCTTCATCCACGCGTACATGCTCTGTGACACGGACACGGCCATGACACGGTCGTACGGGAGTGTCGACATGACCATCTTCGCAACACCCAACTCGGTCTAGCCCCATAGTGAATGACGTCAGAATGAAATCTGAACCTGGTTCAGTCCTATTTCCGTCAAACGTCCCACTCTGCAAATGTCGATCGAGTGACACGATGAGCGGCGTACGTGACGAGCTCCAGTGCGTGCTGGAGGAGCTCTTCACCGATCTGTTCCAGTGCACACGGCCAGCCGATGCGGCCCCACTCCTACGAGCGCTGGCATCGCTAG
Source organism: Pythium apleroticum (assembly GCA_023337875.1). Taxonomy (NCBI): domain Eukaryota; phylum Oomycota; class Peronosporomycetes; order Pythiales; family Pythiaceae; genus Pythium; species Pythium apleroticum. The sequence continues at coordinate 4,714 of JAADXN010000754.1, read as the reverse complement.
CTGCCAACTCATCATCGGTGCAGAGGCGGTTGGGCCAGACGCTTCTAGCTGATGCCCCGTCGACTGTCAACAACGCTGGTCGTGTGACCCGCCTGCAGCTTCTTGCCGAGAATTTCCTTTATCATGAGGCCTCGGCAATGGAAACGCTGACACTGTTCGCTGTGTTGGCCAACGGGAACGTGTCGAACCAGCGACGGATCGCTCGGAATGTGAAGGGGGTCTGCGTTTCCAGTTCACAATCTTGTAGCCAAGAGCCACTGACGCTGCTTGTGTTGAGTCTGCCAAACTCACTCCAAGCTCAGTACAAGACATGGAATTTTCGCCAGCGCGAGCTGCTATCGCACCGTGTACCGACAGGCCGGCCTCCGGTTCTCGATGGTGTACCAGCGGCGTGCTATTGCGACGAGTGTCTCGGTGGCCCACAGCTTCTGGCAACTTGGGTGAGCCACTACGAAGACTTGTCGCGCTGGTGTTTAAAAGACCACCAAAAAGAGGAAAATGCTTCGAGTCGGAAGCTGAGCGGCGAGCAATTCCTGCAACAGACCCTTGCTGCTGATCACAGACTCTGCCAATATCGGTGTGTGATGGACGGAATGAAGGAGAGGGACAGTGACGCCGTCGACGGAGTGATTTGGTTCTTTGTCACCAGTGACAATGAGCCGTCTGCTCCAGTGCCAGACCCACGACGATATGCGTGCGCCATCCAGATTGATCCGTCCATTGCTGGTGTTGTTGGTAACAAATCAAGTGCACCTGATGAACTCGTCCAGCAACGTGGTGGCGGCGCTGCTTGTCTTCCCAGCGTTGAACAGAACAGTCATCAAGAAGACTGCGAAGATCTAGGGCGCGTGCTGCTGCTTGAGAAGCGCATGGAACTGCCGTGTTGCCAGTCGTCGAGGGATCGGGAGTCTAGCCAGAGTGAAGCTGCGTCGTGGCTTCCAACGATCGCTCACATTCTCAGCATCGCAAGCGTGGGGTCTGAGAGCCATATCACGGCTGGTTGGCTGCGCTCTCGAGTGGACAAGACGTTGGAATTGGCCGAGTGGGAGCGCCGCGTCTTCATTTCCATCGTCTGCTTCCTCGAGCCAGATTCGCCTCTGAATGCCGTGGAGTTTCGAAAGATGCTCCATCACGACAACGAAGTATCCGATGACCTAGATGCACTGTCGATCAAAACGGAGATCTGCGACGTTCGCGTGGAGACAGCGTATGGCGATCAGACACTCAAATTCGTCGCAACAACCTTGGAAGGTGACGAGTTGGCGGCCCAAACGTTCATCGCTGCTGTGACAGTATCCAGAAACTCTGATGATGACGACGCCAGTGGCCTCCTGAGTATATCAGATGAATCGTTATTGGAAGTGCTTCAACGCTGTCGGTTGTGCCGGCACAGTGATCCTGGCGGATGCAGCGACGTCGGCTCTTGGATTCATTTGACAAGCAGCCAGTCAGGTCAGATGCCAGTTGAGACTTCACACAAGCAGGCTGAAGACGAGCCCACCAAAGAAGCAATGCATATCAAGGACAGTCATTCAGCGGACAGCCGAGGTCTTTCGTCAGCAGTAGAGCGTCAACTGCAGGTTTTGGGCTTGGATTTAACAAGTGAGAGGAAGGTCGTTGTGCTCGACATCGCCCATCGAATCCGTGGGATCATCCACAACTGCAACGAGCGCATGGCTCTGCTAGCGAGCTCCTCTGATAGAACTGATTCGCAACGTAAGGCGGGACGCGAGAGATGCCGAGCGTGTCGTGACCTGCTGATTGAAGCCGCCAAACGTATGAAATTGGGAAGCAGCGCAGACGCAACAGCGACACTTTCGACCGTCGCAAAAACTCGGCTGCAGCGAGCCATCAGTCGCGTCCTACAGCTCAGTGGGAGTGTGGATACGTGGGAGAAGCCAGACGAACGTGTGCAGCGACTCCACCTCAGCAAACAAGTGTGGGCGAGTGGTGTGCCCGACCCAGAGTTCTACGTGGACAGCGAAGCACGCGCCAAGACAAACCGCACCGCACAACGACGTCTCAACCGCCTCCTGGTTCAGCAAACGCGACAGCAACGCACCCCACAGGCTTAGACTCCATGTGGATCTGCTGAATCCTACCGCTCCTTTTTCACCCAGTCACCGAACATGAGTTGGTAGTCATCGACTTGGCGCTAAGGCATTTCAGTGACGCGTGAGAACGTGAGTCAGGATACTCGTCTGATCAATTGTGTGCCTCACCTTCAGCTGCGCATTTTCTTCGAGTAACTTCATATAGGCAGCTCCTTGGCTTTCCGTCTGTCGCTTCAGCGCCCTACAGCAACAACCAACCAACGTGAACAGATCACTTCACGAAGCAGTTGAACGACACGACATGAGACGCACTCGAGCTCCGCGTCACGCTGCTTGGCTTCGTCGCGCGCGCCCTTAAGACTCAGCTCCAGCCCTCTCGCGTACGCGTCCGCTGCCTTTCTGTACGACTGCATGCCGTAGAGCGCCTTGCCCTTGCGGGAGTAGGTCTTAGCCCATGTCGAGTCCAGGGTGATGGCAGCGTCGGCGTCTTGCAGTGCCAGATCGAACCGCCCCAGCGCACAGTGTGCAGCCTTCACACATATGAGAAACGTAAGCAACAACTTCTTGAGCTCTTGCCATCACCACAAGCGCGCCTCACAGAGCGGTTGCTGAACAGTGTCGCCGTCGGCTGCTGGTTGATGCCCTTGGAGTACTCGGCGATCGCGCTCTCAAAATTCCGAGATTTAAAGAAGTCGTTGCCGCGGTTCTTGTGCAGTGAGTCGTCCTCTCTAGACGGCGCGCTGCGTCCCTGTGGCGTCGACGTCGACAGCTTTACGTCCACAGGCGGCGGCGCCGATCGCCCGAAGAGCCATTCCATGGCTTCGTCAGATTCACAAAGGTGAACACCAGCAAACGGGTGGGAACTGCAAAAGGTGATCCATACTTCGCCATTTTCGCAGAAAGTGGTGTCGTTTTCCTGCAAAATTACGTCGAAGACCGCTTTCTGCGAAAATGGCGAATTCTCCGGAACTTGCTGGACGACGCAGCCGGTTAGGATGGCGAACACTGGATGGTGTGACCAGTATTTTCCGATAACGGATGCATTATCCGCATACTTAGCTCAAATTCACACCCCTGCAACCCTTCAATGTGCGTCCATTCACTGGATCCACCGTCCAGCTTCGCGTCCCCTCATCCACCCTATGATTCATTCATTCTGGCCCTCCAAAGAGCAAATCTCCCAGAATGGAGGCGGAAGTGCAGCTACAAGCACTCGAAGATGAAGCGGGCGCCGTGTTGGCTGATCGTATCGCAGCCAGCTCGCGATACAGCTACCGGAACTCGAACATTCGTTCCCTCACGTGGATTTTCAAACACAAACGACAACATATTCGTGAAGCATTCGCTGCGCAACTCTGACTCAGCTCTGACGGCATGCCCACAAGAGAGTCTCTGTTACGAGCGCTGGCAACAGCACCAACGAATCCGCCCCTCTTCTTTGAGAGCCTCACCGCTCGCGAGTTCATCGCTTGGATATTGTCAATGAAGACGGAGGATGGCAAGTATTTTACGTTCCCAACGTACGCCACTCACCGTTCAGCTCTTGGCTGTCTCTTCCGTGACTACGATGAGACACCGAACGCCCAAGTATTTCAGGGTATTGCGAATCGGTTTAGCGGTCTCAAGAAGCGTGTTGCTCGCCAAGCCGGCGCCGGGCAGTCCAAAATCAAAGTGGGAAAAGACCCGCTCCCCTTCAACTTATTCAAGCAGCTACACTACTGTAGTGTGGTGAAGCGGATCGAGCCACTGAGATTTTGAGGTGAAACCCGTTGCAGCAGCATCTCGTCACCTTCAGTCAACATGTGGTTCGAGGTGTCTTCTAGGTCCCCGATGTGGACGACACCAACTCGATCACCTCAGTTGATCGCCTGACAATCGGGTGTTTGCGCATTCAGTCAGCTGGAGTAGCCGGTGTATAGAGCGGACAACAAGAGTGGGTGGTACGAGGGATAGCCAGGGTAGACACAGGTAGCTCAGAGTTCCAGTTTTTCTAATTCATACACAAGAGACTTCGATTCTCGTCCCAGTTGCACTAGAAGGCGTTATGCTGGTGTCGTGGAGCTCAAGAGTCTCCGTCACTAACAGTCGGTGACGTTAAACAGAGTCGGGGAAGAGGCAGGTTGTGAGACCGCTCGAGCCGAAGAAGGCAGAGGCAGGTGGTCGCGTCGCTGGGCATTGGCCCGCCGCACCATCTACATATGGAAGAGGAAGAGGAAGGAAGAGGAACCATACGCGCTTGACGCTGAGCGTGTGTGCAAGGCGAGTGCTCAAGGGAGTGCTCAACAAGGTCAGGTAATCTACCGCACGACCGCGTCAGCTGGTCTGGTCAGAACAGAGAGACCAGAGATCAACGTTGCGCCTCAACGACCGTGGTGCTGTACCCGACTTCGCAGCCGACTCTGTTGTCGAAACCCCAGGTGATTCACGACCACTTGGGCTCCCTGACTTGTCCCAATGCCAAGAACCCGAGGTGTCAACGGCAGTGGTGATCGATCAAAACCAAGAATCCCAAGGTCTGCGTGATGAAGCGCTCGGCGCTCCGAGCCCATGTCCGCCGGACTCCACAGACACCTCGGCCATGGTGGCGTTGTCAACTCTGCGTGTGCGCCGTGAGGTGATGAGTTGTCAAACGTGTCAGTGCGCAATTCGGTGACGGGTCA
>JAADXN010000753.1:0-16224 GCA_023337875.1 Pythium apleroticum | reverse complement strand
GTCGCCTGTTGAGCATGATGACGCACCACATGAGCGTCGAGGCCGTGCTGTCTTTGCCTGCTCCGATGATCGAAAACGCGATGTCGCGAAGCAGCTTGAAGTCGCTTTCGGTCGCGTCTTCCAGGTTTAGCTCGTCCATGAACAAGGAGATCACGTCCTTTGTCGGACGCGACGCGGTTGGGTTGTTGCGCTGCTGCAGGTTGCGGTAGATGATGTCGTTCATCGCGTCGTGTATCATCTTGATACACTCGCGCATCTTTCTTTCCTGGCCGACATTCAAGAACCGCTGCAGGCGCCAAAGGAAGTTGGGCTTTTGAAACCGCGACTCGAGCGTCTCACTGAGCGTGCCAAGTGAGACCACGAATGGGTTGTTGTCACGCGTCGCAAGTGCGTTCGTCTGCAGCCCGAAGCCAACTTCGGAGAAGATGTCAAACGACATTTGGTGGCACGCTTCGCTAAAGTTGAACGGCGTCGTAGGGTCGGAGGCAGCTTGAGCTAGTACATCGCCCATAATGCGGACGTACTTGTGGATGGCCGCGGTGATCGTCTCGCGGAACGACCGCATCGTGAAGAGATGGCTGAGTTTCTTGCGCTGGAAGCGCCACTGTTCGCCGTCTACGGCTATGATGGAGTCGCCAAACACATCGTCAAACACAAGCTTCATCTCGGGGCCTTTGTCCCAGATCTCAAACTGCGTCTTCAAGACTTCCTCGAAGTGTTCGTGGCTGCTGAGCACAACCATCGGCGCGGAGCCGATGATCTGGAGTCGCCAGGGCTTCCAGTCATTGCGTTCGCACTCGTCAGCGATCCAGTCGTGGGCTCGGTGGGTCTGGAACTTCGCAAGGTCGAGTGTGTTGCCCAGGAGAGGCAGTGTGGATGCGGGGGCTGGTAGGTTGCGGATCGCTCGCTGCTTGGCGTCGGGTGTAGCGACGTATGCGATCACACCGCCGGCGAGAGCGATGGCGGCGACAATCCACGGTGAGCTTTCGAACACGTGGTCCATCATGCTGTAGAGTGGATTGTGCTCGGTGGTGCAGATCTGGAAGTGAGACCGTGGGGCTCTGCTCTTCCTTGGAGTAGCGAAGTACGGAAGCCGTGATGCCGCAATCTGGAAGCAGGGAGAGGTCCCCACATAAGCGTGGGATACTGTTACTGAGAAGATTGAAGACACTGAAGTGGATGCGGGTGGCCCCCACCGACAGACGTGGCAGACACCATGCCGAAGGCAAGTCACTCTGCCTCTCAATGCTCACACGTCGCAGGTTTCCACGAGCTCGTCCATGGATCCGTGTATTACTGGAACTGATGCGGAAAGCTCTGGAGCAGAGAACGTAGCGCCCCAACCGTAGAGGCTCGTCCATTGAACTTCTAGAACATTTTCACGCCTTGACTGTCTTCGTTATCGATGCCTAATCACTCCTCCGTGGTGTCTTTGGGCAATTTCGTTCGCGACACTTCGTTGGAGCGCATCGTCGATGCCAACACATTAGCGACAAACGCCCAGTCGACAACGTCCGGCGTTGTCACGTTTGACGCCAGCACCGCGAAGTAGACGTTCTTCTGCTCCAGAACCTGCACTTCCTCGCCGATGAGCTCGCGTCGAAGCCGCTCGTTGACGGTCGCTTTCACTGAAACGAAGAGCCGCTCGAGCGTCGCCTCCTCCGTGATCTCGTTGATCACTCTCCGCTTCCCCAGCAACTCCTGGTGGAACTCCGCCTCGCTCACTTGTCCGTAGACACACTCGCTAATCTGCACGCTCTCCACCTCCACGTGTTCGGCCTCGACAATGAGCTGGCGGTCCAGCGACTGCTTCGTGGCGTCCACGTGGTACTTGAACCCTCGCGGCGAGCAGAACGACTTGACCTGCTCCACGACTTCAAAGTCCGACGACTCCTCTGCCTTTTGAACGTACTGCGCGAAGTCGCGGCTCTTGGTCCCCAGCAGAAGCTGTTCGATGGCGGTCTTGGCGCCCGCGAGGAAGTCCTCGGCTTCAAAATCCAGTTGCGCAGGCGTGTGCAGTAGCATGAAGAGCCGGTGGCGCTCCCACGGGGACAGCGACGACGGGATCAGCTCCTTGTCTTCCCACGCCTCCAGCACAGGATACTTGGTCGCGCATCGCCACAGCGTCGACGCCAGCAGCGGCAGACCGCGGAGCAGCTCCGCGTCCGCGGAGGAGGAGCTGCTGAAGCGCGCACATCGAGAATTCAGCGCCTGTGGCCAGTGAAAGATGCAAGAAAGAGATGAGATCTTTTGCCATCCGTGTGTCCGCACGCAGCCAACGTACCAGACGCGACACGGAGCTCCGCAGTGGCAGCATATTGGCTGGATTGAGGCTGGATTGTGGGATTTTTCCAGCGGCTTCGGCAGTACGTAAGCTTCTCGTTTTCAGCCAATGAAACGTATTTAACGAGTTTTTCACTTCATTGATTGGCGGAAAAAAGATATCAGTGCGTCACCCTTTCTCGCCTGAACCCACGTCGAGCTATTTCCGTCTCCCAGTCATGCTCGACATCCAACTCTGCAGCACAAACGGACACGACGACGGAAAGCCAGTCGACGACCTCGCCATTGCGCGCTTCACGCTGCTCAAGACAAGACACTCCATGCGGACTCTCGTACTCGTGCTCACTCCCCACACGCGTCGTGGAGCTTCTCGCACGGGCAGCGTCGCCGTGCGGCATTTCAGCCTGCGCTCGCCATCGTCGTCGCCTCCGTCTACCGCTAACGCCGCGCCGGCGCTGCTCACTGGGTGGGATGCGCGCTGGGGCGTGCTCGAGCGCAGCGTGCTGCGGCTGCCTCGCCTGCTGTCGTACCAGCAGCAGGAGCTCTTCGCGCCGTCGCTGTCGGTGCTGCACCACCTGCAGTTGTACACTGTGCTGAACGCGCCGCAGCGCGTTGATCTCGACCTCGCCGACTTCCTCGAAGGCGCCTCTCTGGCAGCCAAGCGCGTACTCGAAGACGCGAATTCCACGGCATTTGTGTTGGCGGTGAAGGGGCGAGCGTCGCACGCGTCGCCTGTCGTTGACTCGATGCGGTCGTACTGCCTGCCAGCGTGCTTCCACCAGCTGCAGACCAGTCTTGAGCGGCACTTGGCCAAGCAGCAGGCCTTCGAGACGCTGGACGTGGACGTCGAGAGCGTCAGTCTTACGAGAGCCGGCTACGGACGCCTCACCGAGCACGAGTACACGGACGAGCTGCGTGGCGCGCCTCTAACAGCGACGCACATCCTGACCAGTCGATTATCAGACGATGAGGACAACGCGACTGTCGAGAGGCTCCAACTTCAAGTTGAAGTACGCACATCGGAACGCGTCCGCTTCACCGAGTGCGTATCCAATAATCGGCAGCGCGTCAGCGTGCTACAGCAGCGTAACTTGTACGTCGCACGCTTCACCTCGCGGGTGACGACACCCGACGAGCTGGACTGGCGACTCGCGTCCATCGCACTGCGAACGAAGGGTAAACCCACGCAATTGTCGGAAACGCGACAGGCCTCACCACTAACTTAATCACGCTTTCAAAGCAGCTTGTATCTTATCGTACTGTCCAGCCTAGCCTTTTATATCGCTCTAATGATGTTGTCTTCATTATCGCCCTTCGCGATGACTTGGCTCCACCCAGCCCAGCAGCTCCGCGCGTGATCTAGCGCCGATTCGAGCGTTGAGCCCACAACCACAGATCGCCAGTTACATGAGTTTGCTGTCCACACTGCCCTGCGACGCGCACTACTCCCGCCAGCATTGCCTGCAATTGATGACAAGGTCAGCTATCGACGAGCGTCAGGCGTCGTGTGAACACACTCATGTATTCCGCTTCCCTAATCACTGTCGACGAGATCGATGATCTCGATGGGCTTGGCTCTTCGTGCACGTGTGGCACCGACATGAGCAGTGGCCTGGCTACAAATAGCTACAGAGCTCAAACTGGCGGCTTCGCTTTTCACTTCTGGCTTCACAGGCTTCGTGTCAAGCAAATCTGGCGCTGGAGACGGCTCCGTCACTCGCGCGCGCTTGGCTGGGCTTGGTGCGGACTTGGATGCCCCGCTGGCCTTGCGCTTCTGAGCAGGCGACTTTTGCTTCTGCTTGGCTTGATTTGGCTTCTTGTGCTTTCCCTTCGCAGGACGATCCCGTTCGCTTGGAGCAACGCCCTGCGCAGCCTTGATCTTCAGGTTGTGGTTCACCCAGTCGAACAGTACCGGGTTCCGTCGACGCAGGCGCACCATCTTCTGGTTGAGTTTGTCTTCTTCAATGGCCAGCTGCGTCTCGTACTCCAGTCGCGTGGAGCCGCGCAGGTCGTTGGCCTCGAGTCGGCGGTGGATCGATCGACGCGCGAGTTTGATGTTGCGGACTTCGACTTCCATTTCGTGGCGTTCTTCAGGCGACGTCTGTGAGATTTCAGGCGGTAGCGTCTCCCCGGAGGCAGTAGAAGCTGATGCTGTGGGCGGTCCCGCAGTATTGGTTGTTGTGCGGTTCTTCTTCTGAGCAGCAGCCTCTTTCGCTGCCTTCTTCTTGGCCTCTCGCTCTTTCTTCTCTGCAGCCAGCTCAGCCTTTCGACGCTGAGCCTTTTCCCGCTTCTTGTCCTCCTTTTTATTTTGCATCTGCGCCACCAGACGCTGTTGCATCCCAACAACACAGGAGCCACACTTGCCATCCGACAGGCGCGCCTGATTCTTGGAGAAGGCGTGCTTCGCGTACCAGACAAAGCAGCATTTACACTGTTTCCCTTTCCCCGCCTCTGGTGGATAGAGTGTCAGTGGCCTCATGCACGCTCCACAAGTTGGATGCAGCCTCGTGGCTTCTGAAGAGGAAGACGAAGGAGCTGGTTGCGACAGAGCAGAGGTTGGCGGCACACAGGCCGTACACAATTGGCGGTTCTGTCTGACAAGTAGCGTTGGATAGTAGCGACGGCAACACGAGCACACGCCGTGGCCGCCAAGAGGAATCGGAGACGCGTTTTCAGGAAGCACCTTCGTGCACACGGTGCAGGGGATCGTGGGCGTGCGATGCATCGGAGGAATCGGCGTGTAATCACTCGGTGGGCCGCCGTAGACTGGCGGAGCACGCAATGGCACGTAGGATGTCGGGGGCGCTCCCACGACTGGTGGCGGTGGCGGCTGGTATTGCGTAGCCAGGGATGAAAACGGCGATTTGAACTGCGTGCTGGCAGAAGATCCGAGTGGTGCAACGACTGGAGCAGGTGGAGGAGCCAGTGAAGCTGCTGACACGACTGAAGGGACTGTTTGAGACGCAACCGCTGGAGCTTGATTGCGGTGAACTTGCGTCGCCGGCGGACTCATAGTCGCTTGACGCTGCTGCAAAGCGAGCTGCTCTTGCTCTCGCTTTGCTGCTGCTGCTGCGGCTGCAACGGCGGCACTTGTGCTGGTTCCGATCTGCACAGGTGGCAACGTCTTCCGCTGGAAGAGGCTGAGTGACGGGAGCGCTACGGTCTTGATCGTCTTGTGCGACGAGCTTCGTGTCGGCTTCGGGTCGGTTGGATCGCACGACTGTGTGGCCGCTGGGGTCGCTTGGAATCTCGGCGGCTCGTCATCGGCACTATCGACAAACGGAGTTGAAGATGGCAGCGGCGACTGCTTCACTGACGGCACAACCGAAGCAGCGACGGGGATTGTCTCAGGAGCTGCTTCTGGTTGATCCTCTCGCTGAGGAGCCACGGTCTCCGTTATTGGGACCGGCACAGAAGCTGAGACGGAGTCGTTCGCAGCGCCCACCGCGTCATGTGACGTGAGAGCGGGTGCGCCGTGAAGCGGAGACAATGGCGCATCTACTGGAGGGGACTGCGAACGCTCCAGACGCTCGAAGAGCTCGTCGTCTGTCTCGGTGTCGCTGCCGCTGTCCGCCATTTCGCGGGCTTTTCGTGTCCTTCCCCGCCACGCAAAACAAAAGGCCACGGCACCCACACTCGTACAAGGGACGTGTGTCCCGAATAGCACACGTCGCATATTCTTTCATAAACCAAGACGGCACAAGTCGCAGATTTACGACATGGCTTCAGAGGAGATGCAGGATTCGCTCTCCAGAACAGCGTTTGATACAAAAAGACAGACAAGACGCAGACACAGAGACGATAAAAGAACTCCATAAAAGTCTCCAGCAGCAGCGCCATTGCTGTAGCTCTCACGCCACGCAGTGGCCCCTTGGCTCACTGTCACTGATAGATCTCTCTCAGTACTTGCGCACGAACGTCGGCGTCTCGATCTCCTGGCCTTGGTTGTTGAACACGTGGTACGTCACGGTCATGGTGCGAGCGCCCAGCGAGATATCGAACGTCGCGAAGCCGTACTTCTTCTTGAAGTACACGACGCTGGCGGCCGTGCCTGGGCCCACTTCGGCCTCGTCGATCGTGCGGCCGCCACCGCCGAACATGAAGTAGTCCGTGTTGTTGTGCTGCAGGAACTGCATGTCGTGCTCGTGGCCACACAGATACGCCTTGACCTTGTCGTTGGCCTCAATGATGTTCTTGAGGTGCACCATGGACTCGGTCTTGTTGTCTCCGGCCTTGGCAGCCGAGTAGATGTGATGGTGGCCGGCCGCAATCACAAACTCGGCGCTCGGGTCGCTGTACTCGCGCTGCGCCCAAGCGAAGTCGGCCTCCGACGTGAGCGTCTGCGTGTCGACGACCGTGATCTTGAACTTCTTGCCCGTCGGCACCGTCGCGTCGATGCTGTAGTACTTGCTGGGCATGATCCAGTACTGGGATCCTGGCTGCTTGCTGGTACCGAAGTCGATTTGCGCCTGGCCGTTGCCGTACCAGTCGTGGTTGCCCATGAACGCGATCCACGGCAGCGTGAGGTTGGTGCCGATTTGCCAGCGCTCGACCCAGAACGTGCGCCAGATATCGTCCGTGACGTTGGCGACGCCGTAGTTGTAGAAGTTGTCGCCGACAGCGAGGAGGAAGTCGTACGTGTTCGTCGCCGCCTCCTTGATGATGCCGTCGCGCACGCCCAGCACGTACGGCGCGATGAACTCCTCGCCCCAGTCACCCAGGCCGATGAACCGCACGCGGTCCGTCTTCTCGCAGTCCAGCTTGATGTTGTGCTCGTCCTGGGCGTTGAGCTTGATCGCACACTTGGGTTTGCCCGTGCTGCCGCCCTGCTGGCCGCCCTGACCGGCGCCTCCGCCTGGGTTTGGTCGTGGCGAGTACGGCGCCTTCGTGGTCGTGACTGGCGTCGGCGCTGGCGTCGGCGTTGGGATCCACGGGAAGAGCGGGTCGTTGACCGACAGATTGTTCTTCTTGGCGAAGGCACCGATCACGTCCTCGACCTGGTGGAGGGTCTTGTACCATTCGTCGGTGAGCGTAGCGTCGGCTGCCGCCACGACGGAGCTGCTGGCTGAGAAGGACGCAGCAACAGCGAGGCTGGCGGCGATGGTGAAGGCCTTGGCACCGAACATGGTGGCAGTGGGTGGCAGAGCGTGAAATGAAGACTGGCATGGCATGGCATGGCGAATTCCAGCGACGTTTGTGGCGTGGTGGTCCTTCCCGGTCCGCGATTCGATGCCGAGTCCGCCTGAGTAGCGTTCTGTTGTTGGCGAATCTCCCGAACCAGCTCAGCTAATCACGTGACGAAGTGACCACCAGAAAAGATGGAGCACCGCCTTTCATTCGTTGAAGAAGCAGGCGTAGAGACGCTGGGATCTGTGGGCATCCGGGGCTTCCCGGCTCACCCGCGAACTGAGATGTTGAATCTTGGTCTGGAGATTCGCTCGAAGGCCGTGGGACGCTTCGACGCTTGGCCATGCCATTCGGATCGGCCTGGGCTGAGCAATCCGCAATAGCTGTGATACCGCAATATGCCCAGTGCACTATGAGCTGGATCTGCGGTCGAAGACCACCTGCGACGTGTGCACTCTTCACATCTGTGAAGGTCATGAGACGTGTGCCATTCGGGACGCCGTGTCCCTTGTGAAGCGGTTGATTCTGTTTCTTTGGCGGGCAAAGGCGACGAAAACCGCGCGAGATGACGGACAACGGCAGCGACACCGAGACGGACGACGAGTTGTATGAGCAGCCAAACCGCTTACCATGTAACCGAGTGGATGAGCCAGCGTCTCAGCTTCATGGCGCACTCGCGTTAGCATCTGAAAGCGCGGTGGTTGCTTCCACCCTTGCATCTTCAGCGACGGAGCCGGCCACAGCAACTGCGACCGCGTCAGCACAACATGAGCGCCACAACAGTGCACTCTTTGAGGCGGTTCCAGTCGCAGCTACGCTAGTGCGGTCAATTGAGCAGTCGGCGCAGCCTCTGTCAACTTCGTTTGCAGACAGCGAGTCGCCGAGAATCAATGTGGACCGAGTGGTCACAGCGCCTCATCCAGCACCCTTACCAGAAGCGAGCGTGGAAACCGTGGCGCTTCCGCCTTCCGACATCTATGGTTCGAAAGCATCGCCGCCAGAGCCAATCGGAGCTGGCAGAAATGCTGTTGTTGACGTCGCACTGGCCACGACGAAGCAAGAGCCAGCCATCAGACAGCCTGTTGTACCAGCGCCGTACCTGACGCCTCACTCGCAAGCCTCCCCAGTCAACCCAGCAGCTCCAGCAATTGAGCCATGTCGACTACTGCCAGTGTTCGTCACCTCTACCACTCCAGTCGCATTGCCTGTCAGCACACAGTTCAAGTCGCCGTTCTCGTCCCTGGCGACACAGTACCAGCCTCCACCTCCACCCGTTCTTGGTGCGAACCCTGTTCCACTGCCTGCTACACCGGTTTATAGCGGCCCACCAAGTACGCTCGCTCCGAGTGCTCCCGTGCATCGCCGAGAAACGACCCCATGCTTAGTGTGCACGAAGGTGTTATCTGAAAGCGCGTCACAGATCCCTCTGGACGGCCAAGGCGCGTGCTCGTGTTGCGGTCTCTACTATCCGACGCTGCTGATCCGGCAAAAGCACCCATTTTGCACGGCTTGTGCGCCACCAGCGCCTGTGCCCTCGCGTCCCGCGGTCCCATCGACTGCCTCCGTCCCAACCTCACAGCTATCAGTGTGTGCGGAGTGTAAGCAACCCGTGCAGCACTCGCCTCCGACTGATGGGATTGGGCTCAGGTGTCAATGTTGCAGGGTGCGGTACGACAAGTTGAGTTTCTCAAAGAAGCAGCGAAACCGTAAGACTCGTCGCTGCAAATCCTGCATGGCTGCAGCGTTCAGAACGAAGAAGTTTGATAGGAAGATTGTCGAGGGGACTCAATTCGCCGCCGATCGACAGCGGAGGCGTGAAAAGATGCGACTGCTACGTGAAGCTCGTCTCGCTGGAGAGAGCACGAAAGGGATCTTAAGGAAGAAGAAGAAATCACAGCAACACGCAGCAAGCGCATCTCTGACCGCATCGGCGACAACGGCACCATCTACACCAGCGGCTACGCAGCCCTCGAGCTCAGCACAGGCGCCTCAGCCTTCACAGGCGTCGCCCGAAGAACGCCATGAAATGGAAGTCGACGTCCGCAACATCAAACTCGCGCGTCGATCGATCCACAGACGCCGCAAAGCCAACGACCTGCGCGGCTCCACGCGACTGGAGTACGAGATGCAACTGGGCCAGGAGGAAGACAAACTCAACCAGAAGATGGCGCGCATGAGACGAAGGAACCCGGTGCTGTTCGACTGGGTGAACCACAACCTGAAGATCAAGGCTGCGCTGGGCATCGCTCCCAGCGAGTGGGATCATCCTGTTAAGGGCAAGCGACTGCAGCAGCAGCACAAACAGAAACAGAAGTCGCCTGCCAACAAGCGTAACAGTAGCGACGTAGCGGAGTCCGCACCAAGTCAAGCCAAGCGAGCGCGAGGTGCGGAGTCCTCTGTGACGCCTGCACGTGTGTCTTCCGTTGACACGAAGGCAGTGAAGCCAGACGTCAACGGTGAGCCGTAGAGTGGGAAGACTGAAAATGGTATCAGCTACGAGGCACCTCTTCCTGTCGCCACGCGTGCACGGAGAGCCAAGCCCATCGAGATCATCGATCTCGTCGACAGCGAGTAGAGCAACAGACGTCGAGACAGAGAGGTTTTCACACGTCACATACGACCCTTTGACAACTGATACACCACCAATGAGCAGGTATCCGCTAACGCAGGAGAGCTCTGTTGTGGTCAGGGCCTGATGACTCTGAAAATGCTGGCGCGTGTTCTGCGGCGTCATGCGCGTCGCGGCGCAGCGTGTACAGTCAACGCGGTTTCCCGCTTCCCACGACCGACTCCAGTGCAGTCAATCCAGTCGCGCTCCTTCCTCACGAGCCGCACGTTGACGAGCTATGTGATGAAACGCGCGAAGATCGTGCAGATCGTGTGGCGGACGCTGGCCGCGTACCCCGAGATGCACTACATCTCCGAGCCTGACGCGCCAATCCACAAGCTCTTCTCCCGCGACAGCAGCCTGCGCGAGCGCGCGTTCATGTACGTGCTCGGTCTGCTGCCGCCTGACGAAGCTGTGGACCTCCCGGCGTTTCTACAAGGCGCCGAAGACGCCGCGAAGTGCGTGTTGGCGTCAGTTTACGGCAACGAAGCCAACAAGTCGGAGCTCTTGGAGTCGCTGGCAACACCTGAGTGTGTTTCGCTGTGGAAGAAGAAGCGCGAGCAGGTCTGCAGACTGCTGCAAGTGGACGATGAGGCCTCGTTGTGGCTACACAACGTGAATGTCAAGCGCGTGGGGGTGTCGGAGATTAACTATTGGTTCAGAGATGCCAAGATTGGCGAAGATGAGCCGAAGAAAGACGATCTAGAGCCTCCCAGTGCTGCAGCCGCCGCCATCAAGACCAAGCTAGTGGAGAGCCACGCCGTCAAAGAGTCTCGTCCTCACAGCAAGTTCCTCACGCACGAAACCATGCAGCTCAAGGTCCAGTTCAAAGTGCAAGAGCATTTCACGGTTGAAGAGGCAGCCAATTCGCGTTCCGTGGTGGTTGACTCGACGTTTGAGTGGGCGTTCGAGTCGGACGTGTCGCGTGCGGAGCTGCTGGACTGGGTGGTCACATCGGCGTCGCCTTTTTCAAGCAAAGTCGCGGAGAAGGACGACAGTGAAGAGGACATCGCCGATGCTATCGAAAGTGCTGCTTAGGAGCTCAACACAATAGAGTCGCACACGTGTACGAACATTGCGAAACACTCTGTACGCCCAGTAGTTTTCCGGTTCGCGCGACTGCCTAGCTATGGCGAAGTCGATTAGTACTGGCGCACAAATGTCGGCGTCTCGATCTCCTGGCCTTGGCTGTTGAACACGTGGTACGTCACGGTCATGGTCCGTGTGCTCAACACAACATCAAATGTCGCGAAGCCGTACTTCTTCTTGAAGTACACAACGCTGGCGGCCGTGCCTGGTCCCATTGGCCTCGTCGATCGTGCGGCCGCCACCGCCGAACATGAAGTAGTCCGTGTTGTTGTGCTGCAGGAACTGCATGTCGTGCTCGTGGCCGCACACGTACGCCTTGACCTTGTCGTTGGACTCGATCAGAGTCTTCAAGTGGACGATGTGCTGGGTCTTGTTGTCTCCATCCTTCGAGGCTGAATAGATGTGGTGGTGGCCGGCTGCGATCACAAACTCGGCGCTCGGATCGCTGTACTCACGCTCCGCGAAATCCTCCGGTTGAGTCAGGGACATGGTGTCCACGGCTGTGATCTTGAACTTCTTGCCCGTGGAGACCGTCGCATCAATGCTGTAGAACTTGCTGGGCACGATCCAGTATTCAGCGCCGGGCTGGCGAAGGCCACGATCGCGTCTTCGACTTGGTGGAGCGTCTTGTACCAATCCTGCGTGAGCTGCGAGTCGTCCCCACTAACGACTGAGCCACTGGAGGCAATGGCCGATGCAGCAGCAGCAAAGATCGCGAGCGACGAACACAGTCGTTTGCTGACAAACATGGCGGGTCGTGATGCTGGAACAAGGCTGCAAAAACCGAAAGTGAGTATCTTTGTGCCTCGGGGCGGCAACGCGAAGGGGTCGGTAAGGACGACGCTCTGCACTGGTGCCATGACCTGCAAGGTCTGGAGTTTAGTCGAAGGCGTCTCATTTTTCATGTGCGAGGGTTCAACGTGGCGACGCGCCCAGAGAGAGTTAGGTGCGCACCTAGGAGAAGCTACAATCGAATCCAAAACGTTTCCGAGAACTTCCCATCTCAGTCAGTCTTGTGACAGAAATTGCGAACGGTACCCTCGGATTCCGACGGGCTCTGGATGAGACGACACTCGTTTTCCCCTACGTATCGGCAACGGGGTTCCGAAAAGTAAATCAACGCCGCCTCACGACACCATCGCATCTTCTGATCGTGGTGCGCAATCCATGGACGGTATACTTCAAGAAGTATACAATCTATCAGCCGTCACACACATCAACCCGCGAGACCGTCAAGCGCGCAAGGCAATGTGATCCGTACGACTTTTCACACGTCACAGATTGCTGGAGCGGCCCACAAATTGTGGACCATCCACCTCACCCTGATTAGTACAGGCCCTTGACTCAAGTGACTCATTAGCAATCGGCACTAGGCGTCTGGCTGTTCGCAATTCCCAAACGTCCATCTAGTCCTGTTAACTGTTAACTAGCCGCCTCTTGTCACGCCATCCTGATGATCCCCCCCACGGACGCCGCCTCGCTCGTGCTGCGCCACCGCGGCGTCGACCAAGCCACTGAAGCCATAGTGGAGGCCATCGCATCGTTCGCGTACCCCACACCGACGTGGCGCTTTGCCATCTCTGCCGCGCGTGGCAAGAAGCTCTCGTTGCGTCTGGTGACGTGGCTCCATGAGCAGGGCGTCCCTGAAGACGATTTCAACATTAAGGACGACTGGGATGGCCATGTCACGCGACGGACTGCGATGGACGAGGCTGCCAAGCTCGGGTACATGTCGGTGGTGGTTTTCCTGAGTGAACACAGTGAGATCGGCCTCACAACCATGGCGATGGAGGGCGCCGTCATGCGGGGCCACTTCGAGATCGTCAAGTTTCTCCACGAGAACTACGAGATCACTCCGAATGCAGAGATGACGACGAGTGCCTGCTGGAACGAACGCGTGGAGATCGTCAAGTACCTGCACGAAGTCATGAAGGCCCCGTTCCACACGCGCGCGTGGGAGCTCGCTGCCGGCAAAGGCAACTTGGAGCTCATTAAATACCTCCACCACATTCACAAGAACATCCCGGAAGAGAAACGCCACGAGAAGAACGTCTGGACGTCGAGCGTAATGGAGATGGCGGGGCTCAACGGTAGAATGGAGGTCGTCAAGTGGCTCCACGACAACCGTCGTGAACGCTGTTCCGCCGAAGACTTCGTCAAGTACGCGCGGTGCTACGGGGCGCTGCCGTTCATCAAGTTCCTGCACGAGAAGAAGTACCCAGGCGACCGCCACGCAGCGCTGGAGAATGCGACCAAGGAAGGCGTCCAAGATATCGCGGAGTACCTGCAGCTCGTCGTCTCACAGGAGCAAAACTCGAAATCATGGTGGCGGAAGCTCTCAAAGAAGAGCGAATAGAGACGGAGGTTGTAGCTGGAGAAGTGGGAAAGGTGACCGTGGAAATCCATCTTCTTGACTTGGTTCCTCGCCATTCCTTGATTTTCACACGTCACATATTTTCGAAGATGAGGCGCCTCGCTTTAGTGGCATGTTTGTGCCAGTGCCATTGGCGATTTTGGCCAACCAGGCAAGAGGGACCGCAATGGGAGACCGAGTCGAACATGACGACGGCAGCACCACCGAGAGCGAGTATTACGACGAGTCGGACGACGACGCGCAGCAGGACGACGTCAATGCTGACGTTCCAGCGTATGAGGCACCGCTACGTGGTGCTTCTGCTCCGTCCGCCTCAGTAGAAGCCCCGCAAACTGCCAATGAAGCACTGAACCGACCGGCCTGGAACAGCGTCTTCGCTCTTATGGCGCCGACGACAGGGTCTAGAGATGCAGAGCGTCGACAGGACCAAGTCCCGATTCCTACAGTGGATGATGCGCCTCCAGCTTCCACGTTACCGGCGCCAGCGTCTTCTACCACCACAAGCGAGACCAAGACAGTTTCGGAGACCGAAACGGAGATCTGCCCAGTGTGCCACGTGCAAGTCCAGCCCTTCGAGTACCCAGAGAGCCTTCCTAGGCGAATCTCCCACTCGTTCTGCGTGTGCTGTCGCCGTGTGCTGTTGGATAAAAGCTTCACAAAGGCCGAGCGCCGCAAGGGTCTCGCACGACGCTGTCCCGACTGTTCGCCGCACTCACCAGTCGTGGCTCCGGATCGAGATAGAAGCCGCCTTGTATCAATGCGGGAAAATGTAAAGACACTGAAGCAGCGGTACGAGTGGAGACAGCGAACGAATCCGTCGCTGGAGGTCGATCCGTGGGTTGCACGGCTGGAGGAAGAGGTCGAAGTCCTGGCCGAACGGAAGCTGATCCACGTCGCAACAGTGCGACTGGCTCTGGAACACGGTGACGCCAATATCGCTTACAGCCGCGTGCTGTATGAGGAGCTGTTGGTGCTGGAAGACCAAGAACTGGCGCTGAGAGAACGCGAGATGGCTTTGTATACGACGCTGATCGACTCACCTGCAGAAGATGTCGGCGAGGATCGAATTCAAGAAGACGAAGGAAATACGCAGCCAGCCAACGCTGATGCGAATTCGAGTCTCACGTGCGATGGCTGTGCGGTGACTCTGCGCTTCCCATCCTTTCCAGAGGAAGACGACCCTGCGAAGGCTGTGCACTGCACGTGCTGCTGCCTCGTCCTTCCACACTCGGCAAGTCGCAACTGGACACGAAGTGCGCATATCCACGATGCACACCTTGTATAGAAGCCGAGCCGCAGGCGAACAGCCACCAACTGCTCGCTAACTGGCCAAAGATGAAGAAGATGAACGGGCTGTTCAGCCTCCTGTGGAAGTTCCGAAAGCAAGTCAAATCTGCAGGCAAACGCCTACCGCAGCCGTTTGAAGCCTTCCTGGAGGCAGAGGCCGACAGACTACCCGCCCATGCAGTGCTGAAGCAGCAGCAAAAGGCACTCGGTGCGCTCAACATCCAAAAAGGGAAGCTCGTGAATGGTGTGGGCTTGGAACCTCACTGCAATAGGCTGCAGCTCAGTCGTCAACTTTATAGCGAGATCGTCGAGGCGCAAGACACGATAGTGCAAACACTGTCCACACTATTGGGACAGTTGGAGAGTGTGCTCCTGGCGCATGGGGTAAACGCCCCACCAGGCTGGCGCAAGATCATGAAGGCGGTGAAATGGAAGGACACCAGCAAAGCTCACGAAACCCACCCCACGAAGAAGCCGCGACTCGAGTGAAGCTGCTAGCCAAGACGCGACGTATAGACTTTGATATCCGAACGATGCCAAACGTATATCCAGCAGACCGTTATGTACATTCTGTTCACACTCTCCACCATAGGCATTTAGCTAGCGCCCCAGCTCTCACGTTCAAATTCAATGGTTGTAGATCCCCCCAGTGCATGAGAGTTCTGCTGGTTGGCGCAACATTTCGATCAAACACTGCCGCTGGGCATGAGGCAGTCCCTCGATTGACTGAGTCGCCGGTGGGTCGCTGTCATCGCAACCTCGCGCTCCCGTTGGCTGCGTTCATCGTCCGATTAGCCAACGAGACCCCTCGAGACCGATGCGTGTTCGTCAGCCTGTCACGTGTGACGCACTGCTCCCTGCTTCGGCTCAACCAGAGCGTGTCCCATGCCGAACGGCCTGGCTCACGCCAACGACTCACCCCGCAGTTCTGTACTCACACCGGATGTAGACGTGCCACCTGAGCGCTGGCCACCGCTCAACGGCAGAACATGAGGGGTGGGAGACCGCAATAGAGTCCCTCATCGTTCGCTAGTGTGTGGATCTGTGGGGATATGCTGGCATCGAAACGGCAGAATGATACACTTACTGAGATAGGACACCGTGCTCCTCCTCTCTCTCTGATATCGCAGGAGCATCTTTTGTACACCTTTTCTCGGGCAAAGCTGGACATCTGAACAAGCAAAGTCGGATTTTGAGGTTTAACCAAAAGTGAGGTTTGCAAGCAAAGTTGGATTCCATTGCAAGCAAAGTCGGACAGAAATCGTACTTAGTATGTTGAGCTAGTGTCGACGCAAAATATACTAATATAGGGTAGTATTCGTGGGCCAATCGGTTGCTCTTGGCAGTACATTTAGCCAAAATTTATCTAACTATCAATACATTTTGCATTTACACTGGCTCCACATACTAAGTACGATTTTTGTCCGACTTTGCTTGCAATGGAATCCAACTTTGC
>JAADXN010000752.1:0-16225 GCA_023337875.1 Pythium apleroticum | reverse complement strand
TTGCACACCCGTCAGCCCATATAGAATTCTTTAAATGAATCGAAGCCGGACCGTCTTTGATACATATTTGCATCCTGACAAATAATACTACCTCTCTCACCTATATATCAGTATGGTGTGCAAATTCGAGGTTTGACTGTATAGTGGGTGTGAACGCATGGAAGGAACCGCACTGGAAGCGTGAAATCTTGGGGCCTTTGACTCTCCAAGTCCCGAAGGATGTGTGAGTGCGACAGTCGCCGTGCGGGTGTGTGTCTCTCCACAACGCACTGGATTGTTGTGGCCGGCTCGTCTATCGTGGCTCTTGTCAGCTCCGGCTCTGCCACTCCAGAAGATCTGGCCCAGATCGGCTTGCTTCACTCGACACTGTTGAGTCGACCAAGGCCGCAGGACTGCACGGTAGACTACTTCTCTGCCTGTGTGCTCCGTGTAATTCTTCTGGGGTTTACTGTATGTTGGGCTGTACGTCGCATGCTGCAGGCTCCAGGCCTCCAGTTGCGAGCATCAACAGCAAGCCTATCGTCAAAGCGGCCATGTTTGTTTGATCCTCGCATCGCTTCGAAGTAATGTAGCCAATGCGGTTGATTGATTCTCGGTTGATCAAGAAAATTCCGAATTGAAGAAGTCCTGGTTGCGCGTCGCCTGGCTACACGCAAAAAATCGAACATCAATGTTTCGAAAAAAAACCGGCTTAGCGTCTCAGGCGCATTGTGATTGCGGCCCACCGACCGGCTCCTCTCTGGCTCCAGATTCAGTGTCGACAAGTCTTCCTGGCGCGTGCCTGACTACACTGTACCAGTGGCAATGCGAGTCGGACTCAATCGGAAGAAAAGTGTTGCTGAGCTCCAGGCCCTGGGTGAACTCATGGGCGTTTCATGCGAAGCGGTGGAGAACTTCCACGAAGTTGTGCGGGCGTCGAAGAGGATCCTCATTCCTTCTCGGGATCATCACCGATCACGTGAATGCAGTCGCAACGGCTTCAACGAGTGCGGAACTCAGAAGCCATGGCACATCGAGAAAGGGAGGGAGCGAGGTGGCTGAAGCAGCGCCACAGTGGGACGCAGAAGTTCAGCGTGAGTGAACGGAACGGAAGGAATGACGCCGAGCCGTGAAATCTCAATGCCAATGACTCTCGAAGGCTCTAGGAGGATGTGCAGTGCAGGTGCGACTTTCGCCTTCACAGTCGCACTGCACTGGATCCTGGTGAAACCCCTCCAGACTGGAGGGGTTTCCAGAAGTCCAGTGGGAGGCACTGGATGGAGATTGTTTTGAGGGCCAGGGCCCTGGGCAGCACTGTGTCCGTGCTCACAAGGCAACAGCATCCGAGCAAGGAGAGCCCTTCGACATCAATATCCCTAGGACTGAAGGGCTCACATCCAGCGCTGCATGGCTTCTTGAAGAAGAACTCCCTTCACGAACTGGACAGCGGAGGCATCTGCCCAAGCCGTGATACTGTACCTACAGTAGATCTCTGCACACCAATCCAGCCCCCGTGTCAATTGTAGCTTACCTCTTCCCCTTGCCTAACCACGCATCCCCACCGCTTCCTTCCTCCAAATCGGATCGGGCGTTCGACGGATCTGGGGTTTCGTCAGCCAAATGCTTGCGGAATGCTCGACACGCGTCATCTTCGACTTCAAAGAGGCCCAAAATACAGGCTGAAACGCCCCGGCATTCCATGGAAGGAAGTGCCTTCTGCTCTTCTGTCTCAGGCGACCGTGTTTCCAATTCCTAAACCCTGGGGAGGGGGCTTCAAGAAGAAGTCTTCAAGCTTGCTCAAATGGAGCAGAAACGCGGACAAAACAAGGCGAGAAAGGCGGCAACTCCTCTTCCCTGCAATGCTGTTTCCAGGTGAGTCCCTCGCGAGCCCGACTGTAACGACAAGGTGCCTTGAAGCGAAGCGACTCGTCCCATTGGCTGGCCACTCTCAGTCGCCACGTGAAGCGATTGCAGCGGGCCAATCCGCCTGCAGGCAGGGGCGTTCCTGATCCCAAGAGCCCCTCATGGGCCATGACGACTCCCTCGTTTCAGCCTTTTCTTGGTACGTACCAGCCACGCGGTCATCATGATCTGCGGTCCGGACTCCGGACAGTGGAGAGGATCCATCGTGGCACTGCTCTTTTCTATCCGGAGTCTCCGGAGATTACTTGAGACTCGTCCTGGCAGACGCCTCGCGATCGAAAGCCTTCCATGGGATCTGCTTTGGCGTGTGCGAAACCGCCCCACGGGGGCGGGGAAGAGGGTTGTAGCTCCTGATGTGTCATCTCATACCCCCGACCGTGGCCTTGGCTGGGACGAAAGTCTCCATGACTTTATTTTCGTCTTCTTGAAGCCTCCCGTTCAGTGTGTGATTCTCATCACTTCGACGCCGCGTCAACAGTGCTAAGCGTCCGGAAACAGCTCGGACGAGAGCGAGAAGCCCGCACGCTCTACTGATAGCAGACATCGGCATTGCAGATCACCAGGATGCTGGCGCCCCCGTCCCCGACACTCCACCACCACCACCGCTTCATGGCCATGAGACCGTCAGCGGCCACTGTCCCAGTGTACTCCCAGCCAGGTCGCCACCTTCCTTCCAACCGAGTCAAGCCATTCGCAGGAGCCATGCACGAGCAGACTCGTGAAGATGCCCGCCAGCTCCAGACACCGTGGCAGGTGGCACGACACACCAGCCAGCACGGCTACCATCCTTACCGATCGACGCCTCACGGTCTCAAGCGAAGCACACAGGAACGAGAGCAGACCAAAGACACGCCCAGTGACCCCCAGCAGTCGATCCGACTGCCCACGATCGAGGCTCTCCGCAGTCGGCCATCCCGCCCCGTTGAGGCCCCAAGCTCCAACGTAGATCGTAGTGGTGTCCTTCAGCTTCAATACCGTGCGTCAGTCTCAGCGGTGTTGACTCGTGACGATGATCGTCACGGCTCTCCATTCAACATGGCTCGCCAGGAGTTGACACCTCTGATTCCACCAGCAGAGACTCCTCCACACACGAGACGAGAGAGCCCGTCGGCCCGCTCCGACGATGGCTCGTCGTCGCCCGTGGCTCCTGGCACAGAGCCATCCAAGGGAAAGAAACGCCAGCGCTATTTGCGTGACGTGGACCGCCGCAGTATCATCTTACGCATCGAAAACGGAGAGAAGCAGGCGTCGCTGGCGCGTGAGTTTGGCGTCACGCGCGCAGCGATCTGCCACATCAAGAAGAACCGCGACGAGATCATCTCTCGGTACGATTCGCTGCTCAAGTCGGCCCAAGAGATGTACGTTCCTGCGTGTACATTGGTCTGGACGATGTGAGACTGACAGCTTTGATGGAGCAGGGAACGAGCCGGTGTGACGGTCTCAGGATCTCCTCGCAACGACGAGCCGCCGATGGTGCAGGAGCTGTCGAGACAGTCCGTGGTGATGCTGCTGACGACGCTTCGAGACGCGACGACTCCGCCTCGTGCCTTCCGCCTCGCTGCCAACCGACTGATCATGATTCTACTGGAAGAGGCCATGGCGGGCGTCCCAACGGTGAGCTGTGATGTCGCCATGCCCAATGGTGAGACCGTGCAGGGCGTGAAGCCCGATCCCAATATGTGCTGCGTCTCCGTGGGCCAGAAGGGGCTACCGCTGCTGAGGTTGTACCACCAGATCGAACCCACTCGGCCCGTTGGCTGCATCCACTTGCGCTCGGGACGTCGCGGCTCCTGCACAGAGGTCGACCGCGTGGATCTCCCACGTGAAGTCGGCCCACAGTCCTCCGTGCTTCTCTTGTCCAGCACTAGTGCGACAGGCGACAGTATCTGCGCTGCTCTGGAGGCTCTCATCGAAATCGGCGTCGCAGAGGAGCACGTCCGCGTGGTGCTACTGGCCTGCACGAGCGCGACCATCGAGCACGTCTGCAGCCAGTTCCCAGGTACGCTCGGGGCGGCTTCTACCAGTCGATTCACGGATACTGATGCTGTTTTGTCTCACCCAGGCGTCCGCGTTCTCGCCAGCGTCATTGAGGCGGCGGCTGTCGATCAAGCGCCGACCGGCACCACGCTCGGCAACTTCCTCATCCGCTACAACGACGTGAAGCTGGAGCCGCACGAGCCGCCGCAGACGTCGACGCCGCCCACTCTCAACGCCACCAACGCCAGGCGCCAGTACGGCGAGGCCTCCGTGCCAGCCAGGGATCGCCCCGCGGCCAGGCAGCTATGAGGGTCATCAGCGAATGTTCACGTGCCTGCATCCATCGCTCGCCGCTTGTTTATCTGGAATGAACCCATTGAAGTCCGTCTACTAATTAAAGTAACAATTCAACAATCTAACCAGTCAATTCGTAAGAGAGTCTTCTAATAAGGGCAAGTGAGCTGCTCGATGGGGAGAGTGACATGTCTTCCGGTGCATAACCGGGGCAAGCTAATCGGTGGAAGAGTCAACGGCCTCCTTCATAAACATCGCCCCGCGTCGCCACCGGGACGCCACACAGCCCTTGGAATCCACGGGTCCAAACGGTCGAGTCGACACGCTCGCTCATTTGCCATCCGCCATCGCCAAGCGCAGTCGTATCTCTCCATCTACTCTATCCGCCTCTAAGAAACCATGGTGCTCGGTCCAGAAAGCGTGAGCGTCAAGACCTTCGCGGTGTGCGCGTCGGTCCTGTACTTCAAGTTCGCCGTGACGTGCCGTCTCCAGGCCGTCAACACGTTCCTGGCGGGCGGGCGTCCTCCTGAGGACAACAAGCTTGCGGCGATGCTCAAGAAGAAGGGTCCAAACCAGACCTACGGCCTCGTGAACACGGAGGAGAAGGACAAGGACAAGGATGAGCGAATGCAGCGCGCGCTCGTGCGCTCGGAGCGCTGGAAGCGCATGGTCGCCAACGACACCGAGTCGATTCCACTGGCGCTGTGCGTTTTCGCCGCTGGTTTGCTCATGGAGAGCAACGAGAAGGTGCAGGTTGGCGCCATGGTCACGTACACGCTCGTACGCTTCGTGCACACGTACGTGTACGCCAAGGGCATGCAGCCGCACCGCTCTGCGGCGTGGCTCGTCAGCGTCATCACCATTGTCATCGGCGCAGGCAACGCGCTCGCCTCGGTCGCCTTCAACTAATCAATACCGTCCACAATAAATTGTGTCTTTCTGCGTCATTATAAAATATGCGCCGCCTTTCTCACATCAATCACTCGAGCGCACGTCAACCAGGAGCAACCACCCAAGATCAATCACTGCTGGGAGGGCAAAAAGGCGTTGGTGTATTCAAAAATCCCAGGGTGGGGAATTCAATCAATCGAACGCATTGATCAATCGATCTGCGTTTAGAAGTAGGCGGCAGCGATGGCGTTGCCAGCACCCACGAAGATGCAGACCTTGGCCGTGGTCCAGAAGATGGCGCGGTGTGGCTGGAGCTGGTGCGCGTACACGTACGTGTGCATGCAGCGAGCGAACGTGTAGAGGATCATGGAGCCGGCAAAGACCTTCTCGTTGGCGTCGGCCAGGATGCCGCCGGCAAACACGAAGAACGCGAACGGGATGGACTCGAGGTCGTTCGCGACCATGCGGCGCCAGCGGTGCTCCACGGCGCGGGCCTTGAGCACCTTCTCGTCCTTCTCGTCCGTGTTGAGGCCGTAGTTCTGCTTCGGGTTGCCACGCGCAGGCGAAAGCTTGTTATCCTCTGGTGGACGGCCGCCCGAGCGGAAGGTCTTGCCGCCCTGGATCGCCGTCGTCATGAAGAACTTGAAGTAGAGCACGGCGGCGCAGGCCACGTACACACGCACGTTGAGAGAGGCGACCATTTTGGATGAAGAAGGGAGACGCTTGCAGTGTACAATGGGCAATGAGCCGAGAACCCGGATAAACTGCGAATGCGCTCACTCGTGTGGCAGGCGGCGGCGGCACGCGTGGCGCTGAGGCGGCGTCTGGTCCGGTGGCGAGCAGCTCACCTGCGACGTGATGGATGGCGTAAGCATGCCAGAGTACAGTACTCTACCGACTGTCTTCTCGCGTAATTTCGAGAACCTCTTGAGTCTATATGCTGAATTGAGGACTCAGTATGCATTATCAGAGGTGTGACTTCCCCAATCCTGTGTTCTGCGATACTCGACATCATCATGGGAGCTCCTGGGGGCTCCTAGAGCTCGTACATGGGCTCGAAGGGCTTGAAGTCGGTGTTCTGGAGCCAGTTCTCGGCCGGGTACTTGACGTTGTGGCTCTCCACCACGTGCAGCGTGTACGCGTGGCGCGACTTGGGCGAGCGGTTGGCGTTCGAGTAGTGCACGAACGCGTTGTGGAGCAGCACGAGGTCGCCCTTCTTGGTCTCGATGGGCACGCTGCCCGTGAGGTCGAACGGCTCGGCCTTCTCCGGCAGCGTCTCCAGCAGGTTGCCCGACTTGAGCTGCTCCTCGGCGCTCGTGCGCTGGAAGCGCTGGCGCACGCCGTCCTTGTGCGAGCCAGGCACGCCCCAGAGGCAGCCATTGTCGGGCGTGCAGTCCTCCAGCGCCCACCAGAGGCCCGTGACCGACTGCGGCTCCGTGTACAGGAACGTACCGTCCTGGTGCGCGCCGACCTCACCGCCGATCGACGGCTGCTTGAAGATGTACATTGACTGCACGGCCAGCGGACGCACGTAGCCCAGCGACTTGACCAGCGTCTTGACCTTGTCGTCGTAGCTCACGGCCTTGAACACGTCGTCCAGGTTGTGCATGTTGTGGCCGAGCTTGTTCACGGCGAACTCGAGCGGCACCTTGAGCGTCTGCTTGTCGGCTTCAAACGCGTGCTCCTCGAAAAAGTACCGGATCTTGTCGCCCGACTCGAGAAAGTACACGTCGTTCATCTTGCGGGCCTGCTCGTTGGTCGTGAAGATCGAGCGGTGCTCCTTCACGTCGCACTGCACGACGAACTGCTTGGCGCGCGCCATGAGCTTGTCGCACGCGTCGTGGTCCAGGAAGCCGCGCAGGTGCAAGTAGCCGTTGGTCTCGAAGAACTCGCGCTGCTCGGCCGTGAGGCCCTGCGCGGCCGTGTCGGCGGCGTACGAGATGGCGCGACGCGCGGACGACGCGGCGGGCGAGTTGAGCGTCATGAGGGTCTTGCGGAGCATGAACTAAATGCGATGTGGGCGTCTGTGGCGGTGGTGCAGCGGCGGCCCACGGGCGTGTGAATGGGAGTCCGTGCGTGTTGCGTCTGGTGGTACAACTGCGGGTGTGACTTTGGTCATCGACGGATCTGCGCGTCAGAGATGTGTGTCGAAATGGTGTGCACCACACTATATCTCTATAAATTGGTATGAATGCGAGTATCAATTGCTGGAAACAAAGGGAGCTGCTCGCCAACTTCAAGTTGCCCTCCGCGTCTTATGACAAGACCCACTCAACACACCGCCCAGACAACCACGCCAGGCTACGCTGCGCTGGGCTGGGCTGGGCCAACGCCTCTATGACCAGTGAGTGCACTGAGATGAATTGACGATGACGTGGTGGCGCTCGCCTGTCTGTGTTGGGAGAAGCCACAGAGACTGGCTGCAGTCCCCATCCCCAGGGCAGGGCCCCACCGCCCCACACGATCGCATCCCGACGCTGCGACGCCGCGCGATTTGACTGGCTTGCCACGTCGCTGCCGTCGCGTTCTCCTCAGTACAGTGCGTGAGGTTTGTGGCCAATCGGACCGCACGTTCTCACACAATGAAGGACGAGGTAACGGCTCGCCTGTAACGCCGGCTCGAAACCCCCCTGGGTAACGGGTCGATGGCTACACTTGCCCCACACTGGGCGAGGCTATCGCGAAGGGCAACTACGCCGCAACGCGTCCATGGGACGGACCAGACGCCGGCCAACCTAACGGTCAGTTTCACGAGCTCACGAAACTGAGAGCAAATAGAGACGCACATCAAGATCCCACGCTGCAGTGCGTCCCAAGCTGAGACTGACTGACTGGGCTGACCGACTGACTGCGCGCGAGCTGTTCCGAGTCATTTCCTCAAGCTCACGCACACCGCGCACGCCCGTACGCCCACGAGCTCCCAGCTATCGCTAAATGGTCGCGACGATGGATGTCTCCGCGGCGCCGGCCGCCTCTGAACTCTCAGCGGCTCCTGTCGCTGCCTCCCCCGCGAAGAAGTGTCCGCCTAACATCCGAACAGGCACCGTGCAGCCACCGGTGCTCGTGTCGCCCATTTCAGTCGCCCACAGCGTACGTTGGACTGGCCGACTAGAATGCTAGTCGTGTCTAATAGGCTTGTCTGGTGTTGCTGTTGTAGAATGCCATGCTTGGCGTGGACGGCAGCAAGAAGGGCGGCGCCAACTGGATGCGCGACCAGTGGGTCGCCAACTTGAAGAAGAAGCGGATGGGAGCGCCGGGCGCTCCAGCAGGCGCAGACGTCCCCGTTGCGACGACGAGCGTGGGTCCCGTGCCGACAGTGAAAGCCGGAGTCCGTGCTGAGACCAGTCGAAGCACAGGCGAGAAGACCACGAGCAGTCGCTCGAAGCGGAGCACAAAAAGCAAAAACGCCGCCGCTGCGAGCGCCACAGCGAGCGTCGCTACCGCGTCGGGTAGTACGGTGATGGCCACAGCCGACAAGGACAGTTTAGTGAGTGTTGTCGTTGTGGTTGTTCTATTGAGATTATCACGCGTTTCTGACATGATCCTCTGCTGTCTGCAGAGCCTCATGCATCCCGCGTTGTTCTTCAACGACCTTGGCTGTTTCGAGCTGGAGTCTCCGTCGTTCATGCGACTCACGCCGACGACTCGCGACGGCTTGAGCAACGATTCGCTCTTGGATGCCGGCATCCTGCCGTCGCCAGGCCAGGGGTCGGCGGCTCTCAAGGCCGACAAGAAGTGGATGAAGCCGCTGATGAAGAAGCGATCGAATTGTTTCGCGTCGGATCTCAACAGCGAGCCGAAGCGCCGCACGCCACGCCGGCCGAACACGTCGGCAGGGACGTTCGACGAGAGCGACGGCTCGGCGGCATCGTCTCCTCACAGCTACACGAGCGTCGGCACGCCCTCCAATTTCCACAGTGCGGACGTCTCTCGCATGTGGGGGCCAGAGCTCGACCTGCCGAACGGCTACGTGGATACTTTCCTCGATTTGCCCACGCCAAAGTCAGCGGAGATGCCGACAGTCACGGCCCGAACGCCCTCGTCACAATCCAGAACACAGCAGAACAGTGAGGATCTCGAGCAGCCCAAGCTGATCCGCACGACAAGCATCGAGCAGGAGGGACTGAGCCAGTTCTTCGAACAGACCACGCTAGGAGGTGAGAGCGAACTGAGACAGCCGACCAAGACCGGCAAGCCGCAGTCGTATAGTGTGAATACCATGGCCGCTGCCGCCCACACAGTCGACGAGTACTTTGGCAAGATGGCGCCATCGCCAGCGCACTACGCGTTCTCCAGCGCTCGCTGTCTGCAGCCGACGCCCAAGGGCACGCTGCGGGTGCACCACGCCAGCAGCGACTACAGTTTTGATCAGCCTCAGAAGACGACAAATCCGCACGCGTCGTCGTCGTCGGAGTTTGATACGCTCGTCCAGGACTACGAGTTTACGGACTTTGATCAGGAGCTCGACAGCTTCTACCTGGACACAATCGAGTCGTTCGGAGGCGACCTGGACTTGATTTCGAGTTAGAAACAAAGCAATGAAAATACACAAACTGAACCATAAACGGCTTGAGATGCGATTGCTGTGAGTAAAATGATAGATACGACGAAAGGGTGGCAAGCCTAGAAGCGCTCGCCCGCGAACACCCACATGTGGGTCGGATCGCGCTTCAGCGAGTAGCCCGTGGGCATCTCGCGTTCGTTCTTGAGCCGCTTGTTGGTCTTGGCGACGCCGTGCGCGATACGAAGCTTCTCGAAGAAGCAGTACGCGCTGTAGTAAACGCCGTTGGAGCAGCCTTCGCGCTTGCCCTTGGTCGTCAGGAAGCGGCGCATCGAGTTGGAGTTGACGTCCAGCTCACGCAGGAGTGCTGCTTGCGTGAGTTTCTTGCTCTCGGTCAGCTCGTTGATCTTCTTGCGGATGTCGTCGCAGTCGTCGAACACGTAGACTGGCTCCTGCAACTCCACGGCGTTGATCTTATCGAGGAACTCCTGGGTCTGGGCCTGTTGGTCCTTGCGCGAAACCTTCATAGTGTCCTTCCCCACGCCCTTGGCCGTGCTCGCGCGCTTGTTGCCCACGCTCAGGCCTTCCTCCTTCTCGAGCTTGTGGAAGAACCGCAGCGCACCGTCGTAGACCTGGTTGTTGATGCCCTTGTCCTTGCCCTTGTAGCTCATGAACATGCGGTATGAGTTGCTGTTGCAATCAATCTTGCGCAGGAACGCCGTCTGCGTCATGGTCTTGCGCGCCAAGAAGCGCTGGATCTTGCGGCGCATGGCGTCGCAGTCCGTCTTCTCCGCCAATGCGCACAGCTTCTCGTACGGATACTCTCCATCGTCCTCATCTTCTTCGTCATCATCATCCAGGACAATCGGCTGGTTCTCTTTGTCGTGACTCGGTGGTAGGTATGCGTTCGCCTGCGTCGTGTGCGGTTGCGGGGCGTTGAGGATGTCCACCGCGCCAGGAAACGTGAACGCTGGCACGAGCGGCAGCGGCAAGTTGTTGTACTGCGGATACGCACCCAGAGGCAGTGGCTGCAGCGGCGCAGGGGTCGCCATTGGGGCCATCGAAGCCGCCGGGGTCGCTGCAGCCACAGCTTTAGCAGGCTTCGAGGTCCCACGCGCCACAGGCGCTGGTGGAGGAGGGAGAGTGCCGTCGGCGTTGGGCGGCTGCGAGTAGAGCTTGCGGCGCTTGACGTCGTGGGACACCAGCGCGCTGATCTTCTGCGGCGCGCCGGCCGTCGCGAGGCTGTGCCACGTGAACGCCATGGTGGGGAAGAAGGTTGCGTTGTGGGTCCGTCCAGTGGGCGGGAATGCGGAGAATTCGAATGCGGAGCTGCTCCGGCCAGAGTGATGGTCGCTCCAGGTTCCCGCCAAAAGAGGATTCTCCATATTTACGCAAATAGACCGTAACCTGAATTGAAAGTGTGACTTTCATATATAGACATACCCTCGAGAATATTTACATTTATAGTTAGTTATGTAACCCAATCGTAACCCTCCGACAAAATCAAGAAACACGACCACGGACACGTAGCCGCCATCAAGGCAATCTCCAGCACGGAGAGCTCGCATCGTGCGCGTGTATTGGCAGGCGCTAGGCGACAGCAATGGGCAACGAGGCGAGCCGACCCACTGCGGACGGGCTCACGCCACGCGCGTACGCGCCGGGCTCGACGCCCACGGGTCTCGCAACGCCGAGAACGCCGACGGGATCCAGCGGATCCGTGCGACGAGCCAAGAGCTTTAACAGCACGGAGCCGCCGCTTCCGGGCCTCGGCAGCGCGTCGCAGGCCATGGACAAGACCATCCAGCGCATGGACAAGACGATCCGCAAGCGCGTACGCGGCGGCATCACGTACAACATGAAGATCATCCTGCGCGGCGACAAGGCCACGGGCAAGACGGCGCTGTTCCACCGGCTCAAGGGCCTGCCGATCCCCACGAGCCACGAGCCGACGCCGCAGCTGCAGAGCGCGACCATCAACTGGAGCTTCCGCGCCAACTCGGAGGAGAGCGTCAAGTGCGACGTCTGGGACGTCGTGGACAAGGGCTTCGTGGTGGGCGCGGGGGACGCCGGGGCGCCTGGCGCGACTGCGAATGGGGATTCCGGCGTGAATGCGAACCCGTTTGAAGCCGGCAGTGGCCCACCGGGCAGCGGCTCGCATCTCGTGGCGACTGTGGACGCCTCAACCGTGGATGTGTACCACGAGACCCACGGCGTGGTGTTTCTGCTGGACGTGACCAAGCCGCATACGCTCGAGTACGTGCGGCAGCACTTGGACCAAGTGCCTGTGCACATCCCGACGCTTGTGCTGGGCAACTTTCGGGACTGTGGCGCCCAGCGGAAGATCTTCAAGGAGGATATCCAGGAGCTGCTGTACGGAGGCGGTAGCTCGTCGAGTCGTCCGCTGCGGCGGCCGCAGGAGCTGCTGTATTTCGAGTGTTCGCTGCTAAATTGCTACGGTTTGAAGGCTCTGCACCAGTACTTCGGCATCCCGTTCCTGCAGCTCAAGCAGCAGACGATCAGGCAGCAGCTGCGCATCGTAGAGGGCGAGTTCGCGCACTTGAAGCACGATCTCCAGGCCAAGATCGCCGAGCAGCGGTACGCCGAGTATCTGGAGCATATCAAAGTCACGGGCTCCGATATCCGCACGGGGAAGCGCCTGTCGGGAGGGTCTGGGTCGAGCGTGAGCGATGTGGTGACGTCGACGGTCGTGGAGGACGAGTCGCCGAAGGCGTTGACGCGGCTGGACAGAACGCAGAGCAGCAGCAGCGACATTGTCGTGGGCACAGCGGCGGCTGCCACGTCCGAGTCCGAGTCGCCAGCCAGTGAGATGCCGGAGCTGCCCACGCCAGCGATCGCTGTGTCCAGACAAGTGGACTTGGACGACCTGCCGGAGCGTGCGACTGCGCTCGCACTGCAGGCAGGCAACGCGCTGAAGATCGACTACAGCGAAGAAGAGCAACGCAAGGCCGGGAAGCCAGCAGTGGAGAAAGGGATCGGCTCAGAGAGCAACACAGTGAGTCCAAGTGCTCGACCGGCAGACGATGGCAAGCCAAGCGAGCCAACCAAGGCTTCGAAAACCAAGTCGCGACCCGCGAAGCCGTCGGCGTCAGACACCAATCAGGCGTCTACACCGGCTAAAGCAGAGGAGAGCGCAATGAACTTGGAGGATTTCCAGGTACCCAAGGCCCGGTACAACGAGCTCGACGACTTCTACTCGGACGAGAACAGTGACGAAGACGCCGGCGGTGACGACGAAGACGTGGTTGTCGGTCCGTCCGGCGGTCGTCGACTCGTGAGCTCTGCAAGTGCCAAGTATTCCCACAAGCAACTGTTCCTGGAGTCGGACGATTCGGATTCCGACGGGGATATCGGAGATCGTCGCTCTCGTGGTGCCAAGAAGAAAGATGCGGTGGCCGCAACGCAACCGAAGAAGTCACCTCGTCGTCAAAATGCCACCAAGCCTGCGGCTGAAGAACCGCAGGCGGTGGCTCCGACTCCACCAGCTCCGACTCCGCCGAGTCCCACGCGGGTGTCGCGTCCGCTTGCCCCATCACCTCATGCCCCTGCTTCTCCTCATGCGGGAATGTCGCCGCAGCACTCGCCTCGACGACGTGTGAAGGAGCCTGTTGTCGAAGTCTCTTCGGAAGAACCGGTGACAAAGACTCAAGACCAGCCTGCCACGAGTGACAATGAAGAATCCCAAGTCGTCACGGCACATGTAGCGACAAAGGAAGCCACGCGCGAAAATGAAAGCGAAGATACTCGTGTTGAAGAAGCCAAAACCTTGGGCCATCAGACGACCGCAGAGCCCCTCGATGAGCCAGTTGTGGCGGCACAAGCGTCGCCACCTGCGGTAGTCGAAGAAGATGCTGTCGAGCCTGAACATGCTGTTCCTGAGGTTAACGAGACCCGTGACGAGGACTCCCTGGACGCACTGGTGAAGAAGACGACGACGGGTGAAGGAGCGAAGTCGAAGGACGTCGTTGAGGAGGAGGACCTCGTTGTCGCTGGAGACGCTGGCGAGATGGATTCGTTCTTTTCTGACGAGGAGGATGCTGAGGAAGGAGAGAAATCAAACGGCGTGAAGACGGAAGACGTCTCCGAAGAACACATCGAGATGGAGACTGACGTTGTGGTGGAAGCAGTCGCTGTCACCGAGGTGAAGGAAGCGAGCCGATCACCGAGTGCGACTGTGTCAGCAGCAGCCACAGGCCCAGCGAAGCCAACCCACAAGCCTCGACCTGCTGTTGCGCACAGCGACAGTGATTCAGATTCGGCAGAGCCATCCATCAGTCGTCCACATACTAGCGTCGTGACGCAACTAAAGCAGCAGCACGAGCCACTCGCGCTTGCTCTCAGTGACGACGATTCCGATGAAGGATCCAACAAAGCGAAGGGCGACGCGACGAAGCGATCCGGAACGTCA
This sequence comes from Pythium apleroticum, assembly GCA_023337875.1. Taxonomy (NCBI): domain Eukaryota; phylum Oomycota; class Peronosporomycetes; order Pythiales; family Pythiaceae; genus Pythium; species Pythium apleroticum. The sequence goes on along the minus strand of JAADXN010000752.1, from coordinate 2,231 downwards.
GCCACGGTGAAGAGCCAGTCGCGGAAGGTGGAAATGCTCCTGAGTGATGATGAGGACAGCGACACACTTGCACCCGCGACCCGGAAACCTCCGTCGGCATTCGCTCCTGCCCAGAAGATTCGTGAGTCCGATGAAACGTCGTCGTTTCCTTCGCCTCCGTTTGCCCCAATGGCAGCGAGCAAGTCGGGTAACCTACTCGAAGACTTCCTCAATGATAGCGGCAGCGACTCGGACACGCCGATCCGACCACCTATCGCGTCGAAACGACTTGGATCCAACGTCGTCAACCGCGATGACGACGACGACGAAGAGGACGAAGGCGACGGTCGTTTTGCTGCGTATGATGCCAAGAAGAGCAAGCAGCGAACGAGCAAAGCGCTACGGAAACAGCAGCGTGAAGAAATCCAGATGCTCTCAACAGCGACGATGTCGGCGTCGACATCGCGCACTTCTTCGTTTTCGACTACGAGCGAGAGCAACAGTCGAACCAGCAGCTTCGTGAACCAGGACGTGCTGGCAGCGATTCGTGCAGCTGAACAGGATGCGCTGCGTATGCTCGAGGCGTCGACTCCAGTCTCAAAGAAGCCGACCAGCGCAGCGAGCAGTGGAGGACACGACGACGAAGAGGCCTCCAAGAAGAAGAAGAAGGCGAGCTCACGACACAAGAGCTCCAGAGGTGAGGACGGTGGCGACGAGGAGAAGATCAAGAAGCCCAAGAAGAAGAAAGACCGCGAGGCTTCATCGTCGTCGTCCAAGTCGAAGCGAAGAGAGATGATCCTGACCGATGAGGACGAGTGAAGTTGGAGACAGAAGTAAGTGCTGTACAAGTTTTGGATTTAATGGATTTTTTTTGGGAAATATGATTTACTTGGAGCACACAGACACAAGGATGTTGACTGCACCGACGATAATAGCGACAACGCTGATGACCCAGCTGAACGAGCGGTGCGGCTGGATGCCCTTGGCGTACATGACGGTGTGGAGAATGCGCGCGACGGTGAAGAGGATCATGGCCACGACTTGGACGGTCTCCTGGCACTCAACCACGAGTCCGGCTCCGAACACAAGCATGCCGAGTGGGATGGACTCGACGTCGTTCGCCACAATGCGCTTCCATCGCTGGTCCTTGATGAGCGCAGCCGTACGCTTGCTCTTGGCGTCGGCGTCGAGCTCCTTCTCCTCAGGCGCCACGTCGATCATGAGACCGTAGGTCTGCGGAGGACCCTCGCGCTTGGACATCTCCGCGAGAATCTTGTCCTCAGGCGGACGCCCACCGGCCGCAAACGTGTTGACGGCCTGGAGGCGAGCAGTCACGACGAACTTGAAGTAGAGCACGACCGTGCAGACGGCGAAGGTCTTGGCGCTGATGCTGGTGGCCTCGAGCATGGTGGAGGTAGAGTAGTGGGGTGTTCCGGTGTGTGGGAGGATGGAGATTGATAAATGAGGCGAGTGATACGTCTGGAACAATCAATCAGAAGCACGGTGTATCACTGGGAGTCACGACCAGTGGGCTGATGTTTATGAAGGCGTGCGATGATGTGGACAGGTTGCAATGCCCGGCTATGTGCAGAAAGACAGCCGAGGTGACCTGACCGAGTCACACACAAATAGAAGACTCAACATCATTTTTGTATAGAATTTGGTATGCAGTAGCGCTCATTTTAGAAGGCTCCGCAAGTCACGAAGGACACGGATGATGAAGGCCGTTGCTCCATCTCACGCCCACAGAGTCCCAGTGGATACAACAAGCATTCGGTATGGATACAAATCCAGCCTCAAACAGAGCAGTAATACATTTATTACTGACAGAAACACAAACTCCACGACAGCACCACACAAACAACAATGATGGATGGCAGCGAGGGCGGCCCGCCTGTCTACTGGCGACGCAGGTAGCTCTTGGCGACGGCCTTGGCCTTGCTCACCTAGCCTCCGCCGTAGCTCTTCACCACGGCCTTGACCTTGGTGCGGCCGCCCACCGACGGGTCCACGTTGGCCGTGGCACTCACGCCGCCAGGAGCTGGCACGCCCACCAGCACCGTAGGAGCACCAGCAGCAGGAGCAGGGGCTGGTGCGTTGACGGTCACGACGGACGGCGGCGGGGCTGGAGTGGTGATGACCGTGGTGGGTGGGGCAGCCGCAGGGACGGAGACGACGGTGGCTGGAGGCGCATCGACTGGTGCTGGTGCTGGTGCTGGTGCTGGTGCTGGTGCTGGTGCTGGTGCTGGTGC